>NAJN01001455.1:0-11116 GCA_005059845.1 Cryomyces minteri
TCTGAGCTTGCGTCACCTGAGGGCGTCGAGCAGCGGTGCGTTGAGCCCAATAGCGTATCATGTTCCTGTAGTGCTTCTCCTCATTCCTCTTTTGCAGCGCTGCTGCACTCTCCTGCAGTCGCCTGATCTGGAAGATCTGCCAGTTGAAGTTCTTGAGTACGCCGGCAGCCACAGAGTCGATGACCTCGGCGTAGTATGCAATTGCTTGTTGCTCGAGAGCCTGTTGCTGTCGATAGCGCTGAACCCAAGTATTCAGTGGATGGCGAAGTAGTCGTTGACGGTACATGGACGTGGCTAGCTGGGAAAGCTCTGAGAGACGTAGTGAACGGTTCCGCCAGGTGTCGAAGATGTTTGAGCCGACCATCAGAAGGCGACTCTCATATATCTGAGCCGCCTGTCGGTCGATTGCAGTGACCCTTGAGGCCTGGTTCGACCATGTAGCAAGGCATTGTCTGACCAGCGCCATCTTCGTCCTACGTCTGATAGCAGCGTAGGCCTCCCTTCTTTTGACCTTCTTCATACTCGCTTGTGCAGCTTTCCATCGCTTCAGTGCCTCAGTGGCTAGGATGTAGAACCTTGCGTCACTAGCCCATCGATCCAGTTGTTGCACGTGGTGCAGTTGGCCTGTCCATATCTCCATAGTCCTGCGCACAACACGCGGATTGTGAAACTGCAAAGCTGTTTGCTCCATCTGCCATCGCCGATTGCACATCTCGTGCCAACTCGCCATAGCAGACTGCAACCGCCTTCGTTTTCGAGATTCCGCAAAGGTCAATTCGGCTTGCTGCGCCTGGGATTGCAAGTCTCTGAGCTTGTTTCTCCACCGTGATAGTAGAGTGTTGATCATTTTCTGATCTACGATACGTTTGAACAGCGCAAGCCGTGCGGCTAGCACCCAGCGGTACAGCGCTTGCAAGACCACACGATCATCGACTCGTGAAGATAGTGCATTACAACGCAACCGATCGTTCCACGCAGTCCAAGCGTTTCTGAGGACTCGGAGCTGATCGACTGCGGCGGCTTGACTGGTAATACTTGTGCGAACGCTCCATATCGTCAAGGCGGTCCGAGCGACTCTGGCATCGACATCCTGCGACATGCGCAATGCCAATGGAGCAAGTCGCGCCGCTCGCTGAACAGAGCGCAGGCAGATGGAGAGAAGCTCTCGTCTTCTGAAACCAGCTGCGGCGACTTCATGTTGCTGTACAGCGTGTAGGTGATTGCGCCAAATTACAAGCGCTTTCCTCTGCTCTTTCGCAGCTCTGACCTTCTCCACCCAAGCATCAGTATCCATCTGGTGCCGTGTGGCGTCAATCCACCGGCTCAGCAGTTTCTTCTTGAGTTTGCCTGCATACCACACAGGGGCTCGTTTCTCGCAGAAACTCCAGAACCATGACCAGTAGATCCTTCGTGTTAGGTTTCGCTGATACAGTACGACGGCCTTCCGCTCATCCCCTAAGACCATATTGGTGCGACTCCGCCAGATGGCAAAGAACTTCTTCAACCCCTGCCTACGGACTTTGAGTTCGTTGACAGCTGTGATGTCCCTCCATGCCTTGAAGTACTTTGTTCTCAGTATGTGTCGTCTCGCGACACTCGTTCTTAGGACCTCGTCGCTGGCACTTTGCGCCCAGTGCGTGAGAGCTTTCGTAAGAAGAAAGAGTTCGCGCGCTCTGTTGGCACGTCGTTCAAGGTGTTCAAAGAACCGATCTGTCTCCACAGCTTGACGTTTTTCATGGAGCGTTGACCGCCACTGTTCCATAGCTTGACGTAATAGAATGCTTCGATCGTAGCGCTCTGCGGTCGCATACATATTGTTATGAAGTTGTCGAGATTGCACCGCTTGAGCGCACCATCTTCGAAGCAATGCCCGAGCAACTTTCGACAATGTGTGATACTGGAAGGTCTCGGCATCTGCAAGTATTTGCGTTTCTGTAGGTCTCTGAAACAATTGCGGCGGGACAAACGGCGCGCTCTGTGAATCTAGATGCTGCGGCGATTGGTCGAACCCATAGTGCGCTTCGTCTTCTGTGTTGTATGCCGAGGGTTCGGACTCCAAAGCATGAATCTGTTCCCCTCTGTTGTGCCGCTGGCCCCTGTGGCTCAACACCTGCGCGCTGCCCTGACTCGACAACGAAGCATTTCTCTTTCTTTGGTAATGTTGCAGGTTATTCGCGAAGTCTTTAGCTGTCATCCGACCACCCCTAGGAACCTGTGCCAACAACGGCGCATGCGCGTCCCGGGAGTGAGATCGGGCGCGTACTGTGCGTAGGGGTCCAGGGTCGGCTGCGCTACTCGGTCGTCTCCTGCGATCTGGTATCTCCTGGAGCAACGCCTGTGTGTGTGATCTGATGTCTGGCAAAGCCGCGTTGTCGCCGCTTCGCCAAGTCGAGTCAAGGTTTGTGTCGTTAAAAGACGCGCGCCTGGAGCGTCCGAGTACCCACGATTGTCCAAGGTGCGCCTTTTTTGGTGGTGGTCGTTGATCCGCACCAGCACCGCTACCTCCAGTCGAGCTTGTGGCTTCCCCGAGTCCATACTCTCCCGCAGCCCCGACCTCGATCTGGATTCCCATCTTTTCGAGTAGCGCCTGGAATCTCTCAGATAGCGTGCTATTGTCGTGATCCAGGCGGCCCTCTCCCATGCGCAGGAGGAAGCGGAAGTAGATCTGGTCATGGTCGGGTTCAATACCGCGCTCGGCGAGGATGGTATCGTAAGCTGCAAAGAGCGCGCGGAATGGTGGGCCGGGAGATCCTTGCGCGAGCGTGACAATGGTGTAGAGGATTTCGACATCTTGAAGGACGTGAGGTAAGCAGGGGAATGCTAACAGAGCATCAGGCCTGCGAGATCGATCTCACCTCGATCAGTAAGGGGAGGTAGCTCATCTGTTTCAATAGAGCTGGGCATTCGAAGGGTCTCCGTCTGACGCGCTTTCTATGCGGCATAAAGGCGGCGTGCGAATGATTCGTGATGAATAAAGACTGTCGTAGAAGCGATCTGTATGTAAGCTATAGAGCAATGCGCAGTAAGAAGGGTTGCGGCCGGCAGTCGTGTCGCGCAAGTTGAAGTCGAAAACATGCGAAGCGCGTAGTCGAGCTTTGTTGTTGTGGTCCTAACCAGGTCCGTGGTGCCGAGTGCTTCGGTACACCTGCCGAACGCGAACCGGGCGATGAAGACGTCGTTGATTTGTACAGTGGGAGGCAACAATTCGGAACGACACAACACCATCTATCCAATCGAAGATGCCAGGCAGGACACGGCCAATCGAGAAGTTCGCGCAAGCCGTGTCAAAGTGCTCTATAGAAGTAGGCTCACGCAGAATTCCGCCTTCAGACAGCAAGCTCACAATCGCTAGAGCACGGCATACGGAAAATGCATCGTCAGCGACTACGCCAACATACATAAAGACAAGTGCTTGACAGAATTTCTGAGACTCAAGGACTGTTATCTGGTGAGTGAAAGAGTGACTACAGACGGTCACATCGCAGTAGTCGTGAGACGCTGGAACACTCCAAGATACCTCCAAGCAGTAGTGAAATATACGTATCAGAAGTGTCTTGGACGTACCCAGTGTTCCATGACTCATGCGATGCACTCGACACTTTATGAGCACTGCAATTGCTGATCACTATCCAAGGCTGCTGCTGGGAAGAAGCGATGAGCCTCTCATGAAGTCTGGGAGCACTTCACAGTCGGTGGCATTCCGGGATCGGCGTTCGGGTCGTGAGACGTGATGGGAGTTGCTGGCTTGTTATAGACGGTCCTCGTCCACTGTGCATAGACCACGCGTATCAAGAAGCTCAAGGAGGTTAGATATATGGCAAGCTGCGCAGGAACAAGTTTGCAATTCCACTGTTCTACCTCTCAATGGTGCGGGCTCGACCAACGTCAAGTTCCCATCTTAGAGTTCAGCAACTCGAGACTCTGGAGTATATACGGTACTTTAGGTATACTTGGTAAACTACCCATCGATGTCTACTCTAGTATCCCATGGACCTACGTTCTTGCATACACACATTCTTGAGTGAGAAGCTCATTCGGTGTGTGAGATGTCCCGAAGGCTTACAGACAGGCGCGCTACTGCTTCACTATGCGCCCACTCGACCACCTCCCCTGGTTCTGTAAGCCGTCGCCGTCTTACGTTATCTCGGCCGTTATGCACAACCTCGGAAGCTCAACCGTTTGGAAACTGAATAAACAGCATGATCCCCACCTGTATGGGAGCTGCAATAGGCAGTTTCAGAAAGACGATACACTTAACTACAAATGCGACTTCTTCCTCCGTGACATGATGCTCTCTCAACTGTACATGGCACACGATTGACACGTTGGCAACTCTCCCATTTCATCGTTCTACAGTATCTCGTCCTAGATCTTGTTCTTGCGGTAGATGATTAGTAGACAACAAAGACACCATCAATAAGCAGACCGAACAAGACATTCTCAAAGTCACATGGGCTTTAAAGCAAGATGGCCAAGATCTTCGTCGTATTTGGAGCTACTGGTTCCCAGGTGCGTGCGGTGCTGTTGCTGACGCTTTACCTCCCTTGTAGCGTGATGGAAATTTCATTTTTGACACTCTTGTGATCACAGGGCGGTGTAGTTGTATCTGATCTGCTGAGACTCGGCGGCAAGTACGCTGTACGAGCAGTGACCCGCAACCCAGAGAGCAACAAGTCCAAGAAGCTTGCAGAAGCTGGCCTAACGCTTGTGCAAGCCGACATGAACGATCTTGACTCGCTGAAGAAGGCCGTTAAGGGAGCTCACTTTATCTTCGCTGTCACTGACTTCATTACTGCTGGAAACGTCGAAACGGAGACAATGCAGGGCCTCAACATCCTCGAGGCTGCAAAGACTACTCTCGACACGCTCGAGGCTTACATCTGGAGTGGCCTGCCAGACGCGAGAACACAGCCGATTCCGTACCAGAATGTCGTCCATTTCAACAGCAAAAATGATATCGCTAAGGAGATCCGGCGGTCTGCAGTGGGAAGAGTCTTGACTGAGGTTAGACTTGGCCCGTATTACCAGAACTTCGTTAAAGCACCACAAGTTTATGGACCACAAAAGGTAAATCTGAATTGTCATCAGATGATACTCGCAACAGCGCGGCTGATACATCGGTACAGCAAAGCGACGGAGCCTGGGTTTTGATGCTACCCGTCAACGCCGACACCAGAATGCCATTCACATCCGTCCAAGACCTGGGGAGGCTCGTCACGGTCATTGTCGAGGACCCCGCCAAATACCGTACCAAGACTGTCTCTGTTGTTAGCCAGCGAGTGACGCCTACAGAAATGCTCAAATCATGGAACAAAGGTATGCCCCTGCGGATGGTGCATGACAGAGTTCCTCCCATCCTAATTGCGTCGGACAGCGGTCGGATTAAAGACGACGTTCAAGTCGCTAAGCACAGACGAGTACAAGGAGCGTCTGATGTCTGTTCACAAGTTTCCTTCCCCAATGGCTCTGACGCTCGCGGAGAATCTGTCTGTATATCGGGACGATCCTGAGGCATGGATCGAGGGAACAGATTTTGCGGTCCAAGACGTACGTCTCAAGTTCCCATGGTCTATCTGGCGCAATCACTGATACGTGTACAGGTACTTTCAGATTTGAAGACATGGGATGAGTACGTCAAAGAAGAGGACTGGGATGCGTTCTTCAAGTCCATCAACTGAGATGAGGTGACCATCATCCGATCTTCCTGTTCTCGGGACGCTGTCCATAATCTCCGTTTCCGTGGTATGCGCTGTTGTTGACCATGTTAGGAGCGGCCTCTTTAGAAATGATACTATAATGGTATTGCGTAATCGCCAGATCAGCAAGAAACTCTTTCGGGAGCCTCGCATAGCTGTCAGAAGTCCAGGTGTCAGTACCATGCCAAACGTACATGTCCACAAGAAGACGGCTAGCGAGTGATGACTTTGGCGCGCCGTCATAAATGACTTGGACATGATGGGCACCAGGAAATGGCGTTGTCCCTCGGAAGTCGGATTAAAAGACCTTGCCACGATGGCATCGGCCACGTTGTTCTTGAAGTCGACATCTTGGGGTTTTTCGTCTAGTACATAAGCTCTCGCATGCAAGCTGTACTCCTCTCCTAATATAGAGTCCGAAGACGGATCAGGCAAGGAAGCGTTTCTTCTCGTGTGAAGCCATTAGGTATAGATTCCAGAAAACTGCGCAGTGTCCTCAGGCAGCTCCACCAGTCAATCTTCAGCTTCTTTCCAGTGCGGCTTCATCGCAGCCTTGGAAAACGGTGAAGATGCGCAGAGAAGCTCTCCATCAACGGGAAGCTCGTCGTTGTCAGTGCCCACGCGTACAGTGACGATCTTTTGACCAGGTCTTCGACACTGTTAACAGACGCACCGGCTTGTGGAGCGC
This sequence comes from Cryomyces minteri, assembly GCA_005059845.1. Classification (NCBI taxonomy): domain Eukaryota; kingdom Fungi; phylum Ascomycota; class Dothideomycetes; genus Cryomyces; species Cryomyces minteri. Next base: position 6,385 of record NAJN01001455.1, read on the forward strand.
GGTCTTACTTACTTTGCAGTGCTGCCTCTAGTGACACGCAGATCTAGCGCCGGTATCGTAGCTACGGCTGCGGATGAGTGCTATGCTCTAAATGATTAGGTATTCCGTTGTGAACGATCTAGAGAGATAAAGACGACTTACTGTACGTTGTGAGTCACTTGAAAGTACGAATCTGATAAGGTTGTAGGCGGCCAGAGAGGAGTTGAAGAAGAGAAGTGGAATGGTCTGTCACCCCGTGTGACCGGAATAGTAATTGAGTGTGGTCCTGTGTTAAACACAGTTTCTCTAGGGTGAAGTACATTGTCGGTGATGGAAGTCCTAGCTGCCTAGGAATTTCACTATCGCCTCACTTTGATCTAGGTACTTCGGGGATGTGTTGAAACGCATGAATCTAACACAGCCTGTTCATTTCGAAAGATAGCTAGCAGCAACAGAAGCAACGAGAACAATGGGAACAACCGAAAGTGCGGGAGTGTAAATATTGAGAGCGATAAAACTCGTCGAAACATTCATATGACAGACTACTATCGTGTTTGTTCTGGACGATAGCCAGTAGCCCAAGGAGCAAAGGCAGCACTCTCGTCCCCACTCTGCAACAGTCGTAGCCCATGGATCTAGAGCGATAGCCAGCTGCAGGAGCAGCAAGCCGGTGTCATAAGATACGGCAGTCGCGTGCTTGCTCTGACCACCGAGGGAGTGCAATATCAAGCATCTGTAAATTAACTGTATCTGGACAAAGATTCAGTCCCTCAATTCTGGAGTGTTCCCAAAGTAGCCTGAAGGTTCCCGAGTGCCGTCGTACACGTCAAATCAGAAGATGAAGAAAACCGATGCGCCTGTCAGGACATGTAAGCCACTCGCACGGAACTCTATCCTCGAATATGTTCAGTACTGGTACAGAAGGAATGAGCTGATTAGCTGGTATAGAGCGTCGTCCTGGGCCGGAGGTGTGGCTTTCTCTGCGCCGAGGATTTGGCTCGTATACAGCCACTGATGGTAGACGTGGAATGCTTCTGCAGTACGGTCGAGCAATGGAACGACTATGTCTTGTGCTTCTTTTCATCCCGGTCTCATAGTGGCCTCCAAGAATGGCGAAAATGCCTGGATGAGGTCCTTGTGGACACTGAAGTCCTTATGCTCGGTGTCATGACCCGATGCGCACCGTGATAATTTCCGTACTAAGTCTTCGGCTGTGAGCTGAAGCTGAGCTGCGCAAAGCTTGAGGCTTCTCACTTCAAAGCGTTGGCGTTAAGAAAACGAACGTCTTCTCCCGCCGTTGTAGCTGAGGCTATCGGCGAAGGCGGCCTGGCGTGGGGTTGTCCGTAGCTATCGGGTGTCTTGTTCAATCGAACCGCTGGAGAAGCAGGGAGAGTCGTTCGCGGTATTTTTCTCACAGGTACATCCGATGGGAGCGTAGACGGTCAGAGGAAAGGTGAAGAACAGAGACAGAGCTCAGCCGTCACATTGAATATGTAGATTCCGACCTGGGTGCCATTGAATTAGATGGAAAATCTCTCAACTGAAGAAATAGTCCCAATGGCCTCTCATCTGAACGAGACGTAGGCGGCCAGCCTCTGGTACTACTGCAGCTGCTATCAGGTCGGCTGTGGTCAATCTGAATAGGAGAGAGTGTGAAGCGTCGCGGAGAGTGAGAGAAGGAAGGTGGAGAAGAATGACTTTTCACTCTGCAAGCTGCTCGTATCAACGTATCAGGTAGTCCTTTTGCCTACATAGTGCGTTTACTTGGGACTCGTCGATACTTCACTTCTTGTCCGTCCTCTGCACAGCGAAGCTGACTCTTGAGTTGATGGGTGTCGCCAGACGACGTTGAGAAAGTGGCGGCAGCTAACCGTTACTACAAATGGTCCGCTCCAGCTGCCACAACTTCTCATTGTTATGCCGCACCCCTAATTGGATGCAAGCGAGCGCTCGAAAGAGTGTCTCGATCAAGCGGCCGACTCATGGTCAGTAAAGGAAGCTATGAAGCACGACTCACTGAGGAGGAAGAGGTTCAGGACCAGGGAACATGCTCAAGTGCTGGCAGTCTTCCAGTTCCGACAACACGCTGTCTATAGCATCCATGGGACCCCATTTCCCACCCATCTGCTTCAAGTCTACGTCTACCTCTACTTCTACAATCTCAATAGCCTCAACAACAGTGTCGCCCTCTGGATCTCCATCTCCTCCTGCACGACCACGTCCCCCTCCCCGTCCTGCCCTGCCCTGTCAACTCCCCTCCGAAGCACCTTCTCAAACATCCTCTGCTGCTCCCGACACGCCTCGTCCAGTCCCACGTTCTCCGGATCCGCCAGGACCCGATACTCCATCTTAACATCGTCCGTTGCGACGAGGCCCGCCTTCTTCCTCAGCCTTTGCACGCGCGCGATGACTTCGCGAGCCAGCCCTTCTTGTAATAGTTCGGGATGGCTCGCGACGTCCAGGATCACGAGGACGTCATCGGCGGCGTCGACGGCGGGCTCGAGGTCGGCGTTGCCGCCCTCTTTAATGCCGCGCTTGACGAGTAGGTCATCTGCGCCCAGCTCGATGCCTGCGACGGTGATCTTCCCCTCCTTCATAAACGCACGAATCTCGTCCGCGCTGAGCCCAGGGAGGGCTTTCTTGACCTTGGCGGCGTCCTTTTTGAACTTCTGGCCGAGATTCTTCGCGTCGGCTATGACGGAGTACTGCACGTCGTACGCGTCCTCGTCGGCGCTGAGGACGAGGTCGCGGATGTTGAGCTCCTCGCAGACGTAAGTTTCCAGGCTGCGGACGTCCTCGAGGTAGACAGCGTCGGTGTGGATGACGACGAGCGACTTCAGCGGTGTCTTGAGGCCCATGGTGCGGCGCTCGCGCGTCAGGCGACCTAGGTCGATGATCTTCTGCATGCGCGCGACGCGCCGCTCGACCACCACGTCGAAGAGCTCGGAGCGCACTTCGGGAAAGGCTAGGAAGTGCACGCTGCGCGGGTCTTCGCCTTGCAGGGACTGCGGGATGTGGGGGAGTAGCCGCTTGTAGATGTTGTCGGTGATGAAGGGGGTGAAGGGCGCGAGGCCGCGAGTGAGCGTGTACAGGACTTCGAAGAGGGTGTTGAGCGCGTGCTTTGTGTCTTCGATGCCTAACTCGCCCTTCAGGCGGCGCCGGTTGAGCTTGATGTACCAATTTGTGGTGTTGTCAATCAAGCCCAGCAAGCGCGGCACAACTGTGTACAGCCGATACGCCTCCATCTCTTCGTTGACGAACTTGAGCAGCGATTGGCAGGACGCGAGAATCCAGCGGTCCATGACGTTTGTGTTGGAAGACTCAGCCTCAGGGTCGAACACGTAGTCGATGTTTCCGACTTTCTTGAGCAGCGCGACTTGCTGCTCGAAGAACTGATAGCTGTTCCAGAAGGGGAGCAAGACCTTCGCGACGATCTCTTTAACGCCGGCTTCTTTGAAGCGGAGGGGTTCGGCGCGCACAACGGGGGAGTTGATAAGGTAAAGGCGGAGAGCGTCGGAGCCGTATTGCGTCATGACGATGGAAGGATCGGGATAGTTTTTGAGGCGTTTAGACATCTTCTTGCCGTCTTCGGCCAAGACGATGCCGTTCACGACGCAGTTCTTGAAGGGGAGGCAGCCGAAGAGGTGGGTTCCGAGGACGGCTAGAGAATAAAACCACCCTCTTGTCTGATCGAGACCCTCAGCCACGAAGTCACCGGGGAAGCCGTCCTTAAATGTGGCCTCGTTCTCGAAGGGGTAATGCGATCCAGCGTAAGGCATGCTGCCAGACTCGAACCAGCAGTCGAAGACTTCTTCTATGCGCCGTAGTTCGCCTTTCCCTTGCTTACTCGGGATAGTAATATCATCCACCTTCTCCCGATGCAGATCCGTGAGTTCACCTTTGAACCCACTGAGCTCTTTCAGCTCCTGTGCGCTCCCAACACAGACAATCTCTTTCAGATCACTGCTCGCCCACAGCGGGATAGGCGTTCCCCAGTACCGGTTCCTCGATACGTTCCAGTCCGGCGCCCTCGACACTCCACTCGTAAAGCGGTTCTTGACGCTGGCCGGCACCCAATGTGACTTCTCGATGTTCTCCAGCATCTGTGGTATGATGGGCTGAATCTTAATGAACCAGGCCGGTACAGCGCGATAGATAAGGGGTGTGTCCGAGCGCCAGCAGAATGGATAACTGTGGGTGATCTGACTATCGCGGATCAGGCGACCAGTGCCTTTGAGGTGCTTGATGATGGCCTTGTCCGCCTTACCTTGGAACTTGACGTGCATGCCAGCGAAATCCCGAACTTCATTGGTGAAATGCCCGGTTTCGTCAACAGGGTTTGGTGCTAACCGCTTCTCGTTGATCACTCCTGCTTTCATAGCGACCTCGTAATCGTCCTGTCCGAAGGCTGGAGATTGGTGAACGATACCCACACCACTGTCTGCAGTGACATATTCCGCGTTGAGGACCTTGAATCCATGGTCTTTGAACTGTTCTACGAAGTAGTCGAAAAGAGGCTCGTATCGCCAACCGAGCATGTCCTTGCCCCTGTATCTATCCACGATCTTGAACTTCGCCTTCTTCGGATCTTTGTAGAGAGTTGACATGAGAGCTTCTAGAAGAATGAAATGTTTTCCTGACTCCTCGTCTAATATCTTTACATACTCGAAATCTGGGTGCGCAGCGAGCGCCACATTTGAAGGGAGTGTCCACGGAGTTGTCGTCCATGCTAGCAGGCAGGTCTGGGGGTCGT
>NAJN01001457.1:0-11099 GCA_005059845.1 Cryomyces minteri
CTGTCCGCCGCAGAAAAGAAGGTACGAGCTCTGTGGGACGAATATAGGGCATCTCATCCAAGCCCTGTCCCGCAAATACCGCCTCCTCAGCCTATGTATAAGCAAAAAGATTACGGACGTCCAGACTATGCTGAGGAGTATCACAAGAGACTGTATGCTCAGGATGACTATACGGATATCCTGGAGGATGAGTACAGTAAGTATATCTCTACTGGACCTGTGAGAGCTGTAGAGGGCATGAAATTACATCCTATTCAATGGTGGCGTACCAACGAAGGAGAATACCCTGTCCTGGCGAAGCTGGCCTACGATCTATTGTCAATTCCAGCAATCTCTGCCGAGGTAGAGCGAGTCTTCAGCGGCACGAAAGAGCTTATTAGTGACCGTCGGAATGGCCTGGATATTGAGTCAATTGAGGCGAATGAATGTTTTAGGAGTTGGACCTCAAAACCATGAAACGATCGAGATAGGGCGTTTTGGTAGGTAGTACGATCATACTATGATGATCATATCATATCATATCACTCTCAGCCCAGTAATCATCATATCATATCATTAGAGGGCACTATGATATGATATGGTATGATTGGCAGCACTGCTGCAGCGGAGTCCACTTCTTCTGCATCTCTACGATATCCTTCGGTACATTTTCTAACATAGCCGACTGCACTGGACCGGGATTGACTTGGTTCACAGTATGGCCATCCTTGCCCAATTCCGCCGCCCAAGTCCTAGTAAATCCCTCCATAGCAGCTTTGGATGAACAGTACAAGGAGAGATTTGCAAATCCCGCCCGTCCACCCACACTGCCGATGTTAATGATACGTCCGGCCTGTTGGAAGTAGGCAACCACTGCTTTTGTCATCAAAAAAACAGCGCGGACGTTGAGATCGTAAACATGGTCGAAATCCTCAAGCGTCGTTTCTGTGAGAGGTTTATTGAGCTCGCAACCGGCGTTATTGACCAAGATGTCGATCTTTCCGCCGAAAGCCCCAACACAAGCAGAAACTATCTTCTCTGGGCTCGTTCGCGCACGAAGGTCGACTTGGACTTTGATGGCGTCGGCTCCGTTATTGAGCGACTTGATCTTGACGACCAGTTCTTCTGCGCTTCTGTCGCTTGTTGGCGATGTGTACACAACGACGACCTGGTCTTGTGAGCCCCTGGATCTCGTCAGAGTGGCTGTCTGGGGTGTAACCTTTGCACCCCGCTTGCCCAACTCCTCCGCTATGCCCGCTCCAATGCCTCGTGAAGCCCCTGAAGCACAATTTAATATCGCGATACTAGCCCGTCTGGCAGATAGGTCGGTACGGAAGATGGTTACCTGTTACTATAGCCACTTTTCCGGAAAGGGTAAGCTTTGAGGACTCCATGGCCAGAACTTCGTTGCTTATAGTGTGGACTCGAGGAAGTAGTGGTCGTCGGACCTTGACGTGGAAGATCGTGGCATGCGATGCACGTGCGGACTTGATTCATCTTCCGTTCCGCGATCAAATCATCGGGCCACTCCAACCACTTCGATCTTCCTTCCAACCACCTACTCCCAGATGATTCTGTGGTTTTCCCATATCCGTATTGTCAGTCGCTCAGTCTTTCCCGCAACCCAACGATGTTTCCTCTCTCACTTCGCTCGCTTGAGAAATCCGCTTTCTGCCGCTGCGCTTGCAGTGCCGTACTCGTCGACCCCATACGAAGAGTTCGTGTTTCAAACTGCATCGCCTCGACTTGCACGGCATCAACGTATTGTCTGAAGTCATGCAATAGTCATTTTCACTTCTAGTTTGTTGGCCGTGTCATGCTCCAGGCGCCACAAACTGGCATCCTGTTCGTTGCACTTCCGCACGTTTCTCGTGGGAAGCCTAGATCCGAGCTCTCTCCTTGACTCGTGTGTTCGTTCGCCCCGTGTGCAAACCCATTCGCTTTCAACGGCACGGCACCTCTGTTCTTGTCCCCATGTTTGGTGTGACATCCTGGACGGGCGCTTACACTCAATATAGCTTGAGCCTTTTGAGTATGGACCTTCCTACACCTATGGATTGTCCCGGCCTGCACTCTCACTTTTGATGTGAGGCTCAGTAGTCTTTTTCGTCATGACTGCCCCCTGAAAGTGGTTCGTCAGAGGCGTGACAGAGGATGGCTGTGAGTTACAAAGTCACCACTTTTTCTCCCCGATATCTTCATCGTCTCAGTACACTCTGATCTCCATCGTTCTATCTACTTTTGACCATCACTCCATAAGACTGCCCTGTAAATGTACGTACCAGGACGGGAATCAGACTCAAAGACTTGTTTCTCACCATGCTTCTCTCGATCCTCCCCTTCTTATTCCCCCTCTGTTGCGCATATATCCGCTCGCAGCACCACTAGAGGTCCGAAACTATACGTTCCTGGACCATAGATCATACTCCACCAACTCTTTGGAGCTTCGTCTCAGAAACGTTGGCCTCGGGGTCAAACCGCCTGGTGTCTTGTCAATGTTAGCCAACAAACCGCCTTTCTCAGTATATCCTATCGGACGGAAATTCTCTTGGTCAATGCGCTCAACGGCCGTCCATGTTTGACCACGTCGTTTGCAGGATATTGTCGAAACGGCGATGGCGGGTTCCTCCAGGTCACCCTTACCAACGACTGGGCAGCTTCAAGGACGATTGATTGGCAAAGTGGCTTAATCGGACAAGGAGGGCACACAATGGTCTTCGACATGGATCCGACTCGGGGTTACAGCAATGCCGCTGTCAGTCTTGCTCATGAGTTCGGCCATACATTTGGGCTTTCGCACGAACACCAACGCTGGTCGACCTGGTTCCCAGACTCGGGCACGGAGCCCCTGCTTACGCCTAATTGCGCGAATCTGAAGAACTATGATACTTTCAACGATGACAAATCGAAGAGAGATTGCGAGCCCACAAACAACCTCTGCTCGTCTCAACAGCTGGCCTCGGACCTCAAGTTCTCTACCCAGGACATTCTGCCTTTTAAAGCGTTCTCCCATCGATTCCAGAGTCCGGCCTTCGATTGGGTATCCATAATGTTGTATCCACGCACTACGGGAGCAAAATCAATCAAAGGTATTCCACAATACGTGTTGCCTAAAGCTGATAGCGGCAAGCTTGAACCGAGCCTAATGCCTCCGGCTTAAGATGCTGCATAAGTCATTCTTCTGTATCCATATGTTCCTCACCACTGCCGTCACCCAAAGAGATTGGTCGAATCTCAGCTACCGACCGCGCTTCTCCTGAACTGCAACTACCTGTGCTTCCGGCTGTGTTGCAAACCCGGTGTTTCTGTTGGTCGCGACAATAGTTTTGCCTGAATGTTTCTTTTACTAAGAGTTCCGGTGAAAGTTCACCTCTTTCCACATTCGTTGTTGCGATTCTCCGTGTTGTCCGTTATCTAGTCCTTGTAGTGGTCTTCGCTCGTCCTCCGTTGCTGGATCTTACCGGCGTGTGACTCCCGTCTTTTCCTCAATTTGTGTCTCATTGGGCGTTTCTCCAGTTCAGCGACAGAGAAATGATCAATGACAGCGCATTCTGCCTTCGACTTACTCTGTACATGATTGCCCTAGCTTTCCAAGTGTATGGTGAACAACTGAATGCCTACGCATCTCGAGATTACGGTGTGCCCAGAAAGTTAACAAAGTATGGTACGCGGTCTAATGTCTCACCCGGCTCAACACCCGCCTGTCGTTGACGCCACCTCTCCTCGAAATCTTATTGAAATAAGGCATCGGGTCGAAAGGACTCGCAGCTCCACCAGTGATGGCTATCATCAGAGCCTTATGGCAAGTCTCAGCAGCTTCTCTCACCAGAGCCGATTCTTTTTTCACGTCTCTCACGCCAAGCAGTCAGCAACCGACTGCGTATTATGTTGCCTGCATCTGCACTCTCTTCGACATCGTGTGACCACTGTTTCCAAAGCAATGCCGGCTCTTCCTCCAAAATGGACCAATTCGCCCAAGAGCTGCCTACGCTCATACTTGCATATCCTGTGCCGCCCCAATCGAAGAAGTCGATGGAGTGACGCCTACGCGGCGTTTTGTTCGCGTGATTACAGACATACCCTCTGGTCGTTGGATCGCTGTTGGCCTGGAACGTAGACACCAACAGCTTGAACAACATCACGTAGTCTGCGGCGTCTCGCTTTGATGGCGTTGAGCGCATCCACCCCGGTCGTCTACCCAGCATCAGTCGCTCACGCGTCTCGACGGCGTCTATTGCGTGATCGCGCTTCCATCGCAGAGATACCGAATGCGGCGAAGGGTGTCTTCTCTTTCCTCTCCACAGCTGGAAATGCCGTCTTCACAGTCTCGATCGCGACGTCGGTTTCACGAGCGACTTTTGGCCATTCGCCGCAGAACGCCCCACCCGTTCGCAATGCGCGCTCTCAGCACATCACCCATCGGGTCTTCAGCTGGTGTGCCAACCCCCTCGCCGTCTGCAGCGCAAGGCCAGGCAAGTCGGTCTCCATCCACGACTATAGCGGCCATGTAATCTGCCATCAGGCCCTGCAGCCACGCTAAAGTGTAGCGTCCGTCTGGCGGCGGCCGGAGGTGAAGCTTCGTATCAGCGGGGAAGGGATAGCGCGTCACGGCTGGGGGAACAGTAGACGGACACGAAGCGACGACCGGTATCGAGTCTGTGATTCACAAGGCGGAGGGACAGGAAGGAAGGGATTGTGAGGCAGGAAGCTATGAGAATCAGGACGTCTATGGAAGCTGGTCGAGCAGAAGCGCCATGTTGTACGTCTGAGCGGAGGTGGCGCTGTTGCACAACGGAGACGAGATGGTCTATGATATCACTGCGGTGCGTGACATGAATCAAATCCGGCTTGCGTCAGGGTATAGTCGTTTTGCTGATGCCGGGTCGTGAAACGAAGGGTTGGAGTCTTGGAGAGTTGTCATGACTAGGTCCAGCGGCAGCGTTGTAGTACTCGGAGTGTTGACAGCCTCTATGTCTCTCTACAATGCGGGTCGTGCCTCGCAATGAACCCAGCGACCGTTCAAAGCACCATACTCAAGCCAATACCGCCCGCGAACATCGAAGCCACGGTGACAATGCTCGAAAGTGAAAGCATCGCCATGCCGCTGATGCCGTGGCCAGACGTACACCCACCAGCGAGCCTCGCGCCAAACACCATGACAAACCCACCGAGGATGCCTTGAAGACCGGAGATGTGAGGGGATACTACGGCAGGCAGTACGGTGTTTGGAAGTGAGTGCACCAGTGCCCAGGCGCCTGCTACAACGCCACCGCCAAAGACGATGGCCCTTGTCGAGGGCCGCGGCGTTTTCTGCGCTGGCGTCCTGCTGAACACGGAGTTCCACAGCAACCAGAAGTACTGCCCGATCTCCTCGTAAGCTGTGGAGACGCCGACCGGCTTCCCTGTCAGGAGCAGCGACGCTGCCTGCGCCGCCCCTATCAGCAGGCCTCCTGCCAGCGGGTGCAGAGGCATAGCCACGCCTCTCGGGCCGAGCACCATGGCTTACAGAATGACAATCAGACAAGCGGCTTCGTAGATCAGCACCGCTGTGTTCGTGTCGATGCCCAGCTTGCTGTGGACGGTGAGCTTGGGCTTGGCGGCGGCAGCGTCTGGTGGTGGGCAGGTCCGACGTAGGTAGCTCGACACGCGCGGATACGAAACACCCCCAAGCACGGCTCCGATCATCGCGAACCATCCAGATCGAACTCCGGTCGTGAGCTGCACCAGCACGGTGCCGGGACAGGCGCCTGTGAGCGCCATACCGAAGCCCACCATCAGGCCACCGACAATGTTGCCATCGTAGTCGCTGAACCAGCCAAGCGGAGACGCAGAACGAGGCTTGCATCGTGCGAGGCCTTTGGTCTCAAAGGCAGCTATCACCAGACTGGGCTGTCTAGTCAGCAGTCGTCTCTACATTCCATCGATGAGTACCGTGAAGCACTTACGCACTGCTCGCGCTTGCGGAGAGGAAAACCTTGAGCATGTGAAAGTCCTCCAGTCGCATTTGTGAAGTGATCACTGAGGGCAGCCAAACTCCCGAGGACGCCAAAGCAGCACCAAAGGGGGCGCCGGCTGTTCCAGTCGTCAATGTATCCATTGACATGCTTGCAATGGTGAGATGCTTTGTGTAGGGTGGTGGTGAGGTGGCCTTGGTTGATTGATTGATCGTTGCGCAGCAGCGTACATCATATATCGGCAAAGGCAATGCGAGGCATTTTACAAAAGCTCAACTCCCGCATAGTTCGGATCGCCGAGCAGAGAATTTGCAGACGTCATGTCTCACTTTTCCGCCGTGCACGACTTCGCCGGGGCTCATGCGACGTGAGTTGCCACTCGAAGGTCGCCGAGCGATGGTCGCCGAGCAAGCAGTGCCACCCAACACATTGGTCGATTCTGAGATAGTGAACAGCGTCACATCAAGGATCCGGAGAATAGTAGTGCTGTTGATATGTACATACATATATATATGGATATAAGCAAGGACCGAGTATCACCACCCAAATAAACCTGGTGAACACACCACGAGCGCATCCAACTGTGAGTGTCTGACAACCCGACCGTTCACACTTGCTTTGAGGCCAAGACCGGCACCTGGCAGTACATCGTAGCGGATTCCGAACGTCGCGAGGCCGTCATCATCGACTCGGTGCTGGACTTCGATCCTGCTACAAGCAAGATCACCACCGACTCTGCGGACAAGCTTCTGGAAGTCGTCGTCGAACACCAATACACCATCACCCGTATACTCGAGACACACGTTCACGCAGACCACTTGACCGCCTCCAACTATCTGCAACGACAGCTCCAAAAGAAAGGCCAACCGTACGCGCCCATCTGCATTGGCAAGCGGATAGTCGACGTTCAAGCCACCTTTGCCAAAACATACGGCATCAACCGTGCAGAGCTGTCGACAGCCTTCGACAAGCTCTTCGACGACGGGGAGACATTCTGGGTCGGCAGGTTCGAAGGCAAAGTCCTCCATCTCCCTGGGCACACGCCCGACCATGTCGGCTACGTGATCGGCTCGAACGTCTTCACCGGCGATTCCATCTTCAATCCCGACGTCGGCTCCGCGCGCTGCGATTTCCCCGGAGGCTCGGCGACCGCGCTGTACAAGTCGATGCGCACGCTCCTCGCCCTGCCGAGCCACTACCGTCTCTACACCGGCCACGACTACCCGCCAGACAGCCGGCACGCGGATGTCCAGGCGGGCGGAAAGCAGAGGGCCTTCACGACCGTGGCCGAGCAGCTCGCAGAGAACAAGCACGTCAAGGCTGGGGTCGAGGAAGCAGAGTTTGTCCGTTGTAGGGTGGTCAATCATCCATCCAATCCGGATGAGTTCAGAATGTACGCCCGACGTGATGGATCCTACGTAGAGAAATTAAGCGAAAGTTTGAATCGTCTCAGTAGAACCCGTCACGCCCGGCGTAGATTCTGAATTCATCCGGATTGGATGGATGATTGACCACCCTGGTCCGTTGGAGGTCCGAGAGGGATAGGGGTCTGCCAGAGCCCAGGCTCCTCCATCAGTCTCTTCAGTGGAACGTTCGGGCGGGCCACCTGCCAGAAACGACTGCTGGTGGTTTGAGATTGCTGCATGTCCCGTTGAAGCTTCCGCCGTCTATCTTGTAGGTGCGTGGTCGGAGGGTTCGGACTGTGGATCGTTCCATTGGCGATAGTGTGCGAAGTCGGGCAGATGAGCTATGTAGTCGCAGATTAGCAATTCAAGCACAAGAGACGCGCTTCACAGACCATGCCTCTGGCACGTGGCCACTCGACTGTGTGAAAATTGCTGTCTGAGTATCGTTCCTATTTCCCTCTCGGCATTGTCGGAACATTCTTTGTCAAAGTAGCTCCCTGTTCATCACAACTCACAAGAGCCGAGTCGAGCAATTCAGCTGACTGCGTTCACAGCATTTCCCGCACAACCACAAGGTCAAGTGTAAAGAAGTATTTCTATATGCTCAATGGCTCGACAACGCGCACACTTGATAACACGCACTCTTCGCAGCGCTCATTGAGTTGTCACCTCGGGGTGATGTGTCCGACTCTGTCATGCTGCAAGTCTTTCCCTCTATGCCTTTGTTGAAGAAGAACGCGAATGTGACAATGAGCTTTCCGCATGCCGAAATGAGGAGTGCGAAGGCAGAATTCACCCTCGCGTAAGCAAAGGCACCTGCGAAGCTCCCCGCCACCAGACTGATCAAGAACAAAACCCTGCGGTTCCTTGGCCGGTTTCGAGCTTTGAACAGCTCAGGATCTATCAGCAGGTCAATGTACGCCGCCGTTGCCATTGCTGTCGTGATCTCCATGATCTTCAGCGACCGCGCCATTGCCACCTGGTCTCCAGACGAGAAGGCAAGTAGCGCAATGACGCCCAGAGCCACCGGACCCGTCTCCGCAACTCCTAGGCGATAGATGATCCCTGCGGCTGCGAAGACCATTGCTGTTTGGAGCAGACTGCTCACGAGCAGCCAAAGACGCCGTCGGCACCCAAAGGCATTGCCGAGTTGACCCATTATCCAACCTCCGGCGATGAACAGGCTCAGACTGACCCCAACGTTGGACAAGTTGATAGGCACTCCTCCGAGTCTGGTGAGCCCGACGGCCAGCAAGACTGAGTTGCCGGTCTGGTTCGACGCGAAGCAGAGGAAGTCTGGGTAGGTGGTTCCGTCTTGGATCCCGGTTGCGAATGCGAGGAGAAGAAGTTCGCTCTCGAGGAGGGCATCTTCACACACGTTCCTCGTCAGGAAGGATGATAGGTTTCGTTTTCGCAGTGGTCGGTCTAGTTGGGTGCCTCGGGCCAGCGTTGGACTCGGTGGAGGCACGACTTGAGATGGAGCAGAAAAGCTGGCGCGCATCGCTCTCTGCGCGAAGCAGACTAAAACGACTGTACGGGCAACGAATGAGGATGGAAAGATGCCGAGAGAAGATGGCTCTTCAAGGATCTTGATCAGATGTGAGAGCAAAGACGGCTTTCCCCCGTTCGCAGCAAAAACCCAAGTTTAAATGTGGCCGTTGGATGGACCTGACACAGGAAGTCTCCTTGGGGGGTATACTGAGCAAGCATTGGGTCATTGCTCGAAGCTCCGTGATAGTGTTCGGCGACCCCCATGATTCCTGATTAGGTCACTGCTCGCGCAAACAAGACCGCCCCGGGCCCTGCGCGAGAGAGCGGCGGGGCGCAGCGAGGGAACATGAGAGCGTAGTACGACGCCGAGACAGCCGGACAGAGTTGTTGGTGATACGTGCTCGGAGCTGCTGCTGCTGCTGCTGGCAACGTTGACTCGGCCGGATCCAAGTTGGTCGGCGACGTGGTCGGCGACCTCGGAAGTTGCCAGCTTCGACCACCGGGATGAGAACGGCGAGCGCCCTTCGCATCCCAACGACACCACCAATGGCTTGAGAGCAGAGCCCACAAGGCTGCGGCGTCTCTGCAGTATGACACGAACGCTCGCATGCGTAGCCTGCAACCACCGAGGCGTAGAAACACATATCACCAGTGGACTGTCCCGGCATCGACGTCTACTTCACACCTCTGATTACCAACACGCCCATTGCAATACCCGTGACTACTGGCCGCCAACATGAGCTCCCCAGAATCTGGCCCGAACCCTGTAAGCGTTGCATGTCTCTTGCTACTACGCACGCCCCTGCTGATTGAAACGTCAATACGACGCGCAGGAGTTCAAGCCTTTCCACAACATCTGCGAGTTCCTGACCGCCATCCACATCTACGCCGACGAAGCACGCCAGGGGAAAACACGATATGTCGAAGCGACGCACTACTGCTCTCATGTGCGCAAAGACCTCCGCCAATGCTTGATCTACGACTCCCACGAGAAGGACGCCCGGCTGATCGGGGTGGAATACATGGTCCCCAAGCATGTCTACGACAACCTCCCGGACGAGGAAAAGAAGTTGTGGCACAGCCACGAGTTCGAAGTGAAATCTGGCATGCTGATCCTACCCAAGCTCGCCGGATACAGCGACGAAGAGTGGGAGAAGGCGGAACTGGAGGCGATGGAGGAAATCGTGGGCCTTTATGGAAAGACGTGGCATTTTTGGCAGGTTGATGCTGGCCATGAGATCCCGATGGGCCTCCCGAAGCTGATGGGTTCTGTTACCCATCCTGAGCAAGTAGATCTCGACGTGGCCATGAAGTCCCGAAACGACACTTTCGGCGTTCACCATGCTCAGAAGGCAGAAGCGAGGAAGTCTATCACGGTTCCAACACCGCACCGCGGTAAGTCCCTCTTCGTTTGTGTCCGCAAAGCACGAGTATTGACGATCCGCGTAGATGCGAACTCATGGTGGAAAGCCTACGAGTCCGAGAAAGGCATCCAGGCATGACTGTAGAAGGTAAATTTCTCAGTCACCCGAGAGTGTGTTGTTTAGGAAGGAGTGTTACGTGGGGTGTTGCAACCCCATCGAAAAGTATTATTGCTAGCTTAGCTGCTGTGCACCAGGACCACTTAATAGCTCGTTCTCTATCATACTCTGTACTATGTCATCATTCGTTATAGCATCCAAGTAAATATTGCTTGACGCTTTCTCGGCGAATATCTCTTGAGCAACTTTCTTGACCTGATGCAGTGCGGTACCTGCAACAGGCCATAGATTTTCCATTGCCCTAAGCGCGCCTATACTGAGTCGAATCTGCTCTTTAATTGGTATCTCGTCACCGAATGGGATGATGGAATCCCAGTGAGACAGAAACGTGACGGAAGCCATGGTGACGCAGCAAACGAAGAAGTGCGTATGTTTGCCCAATGGATGGGGCAGTGTGATCAGTTTGGCTACCTCTTCAGCAGCCTGTATGGCTTTTGCTGTGTGTATTTCGCGAGCCTGGGCTGGAAGCAGGTGTTCTCTTGAGGACACACAAGCCTTCACCGTTTGAACGCTATTGAAGTTGAGATGAGATCGGGGCCTATGGAGGAGGATAGAACTCCTTCAAAAACCAATCAGTAGTTGTGGGAGAATTCTCGAGGACCGTTGTGAGATACGTACGTGCCCACATTCATACGAGCTTGGAATAGCATCTCATCGATCTGCCCGTCTTTACCGATTGGCTGTCTCTTTGAAGCCGGGAGATGTAGACTCCAGTTGACCAGAAGAGC
>NAJN01001458.1:0-11097 GCA_005059845.1 Cryomyces minteri
TAAGCATACTCTTTCATGCCGATCATCAACTTTGATTTCGGATCTGAGGAAGCCATAGCAGTTGCAACTGGGTGTCGGTGATGTTGTTAGATAGGTGTGTTAAAGCTCAGATGCTGATAGCTGAAGACACTTGAGAAGTGTTGTGAGGTAGACTTGCCACCTCGGAGATATGTGGCAAACGAGTACAGTCTAGGTCAAGTGAATTGGAGCGACTTTGGAGAAACTTCGATTCTCGTGAGAGCAAGGTGGAGGATATACCAAATGAAATTCTGGAGAGGCTGCTGGAGTATGAGAATAGTCAAGGGTTGTGTCAAATTGGTTGAAGGAAGGATGAAGACATCCAAATCGAATCTCGTAGCTTATAAGAGGACGTTGAAGCCAATGGAGAGTGATGGCGGAAGACTAGATGACCCAAAATGTGTCGGCGGAAGCACAGTCGTTTAACAAAAGTAGTGGGGGCACCTATGAGGAAGTTGACGCTGACAGTGGGTTCATATCAGTGGCTGAACGCGGTGAACGGCGGATTAGACCTCTGTGGAGAGTTGGAGACAGCCAACAAGGATTGGGAAGACGATTGTAACGGTCCATCATGGCAATGAGATGGGTCGAATGAGAGACTCTAATGAATCAACGATGCCCTTCGTCCTTCGTGGTAACTCATGAGGCTTCATCGCTCTTTAGATCCTAGATGGATAGAGGATACAAGCTAGTAGGATAGCCAATGTTGAGAAGTGAACGAACAGTAGATGCCAGGCTCGATGTCTTCTTTGCGGCCTGAAGTTGTAGCTTTTCGAACGAAGCCGTGTATCATGAAGCTGGTAACACTGTTCTGGATGAATTCTGTTGCCAACGAACGGTCAGGCGAGGCGTAGTCCTCAGCTGCAAGGGCCCTGAATAGGTCCCCATCGGGTACTTGCATACCAGTCGGAACCGATCCCAGACCTCCATGAAACCGGTTTAAGACCGCCGATTTCAGAGCGTGAAGTGCTCTGTTCACCTCTGTTCTCGACCTCTACTATGCTCTTAGGTTATCACTCGTTTCTGTTCTTGTTCTGCAGGCCCAATCGATGTGACTAAGAGAACCTCTGGTACTTAGCCCGGTTTCGATATCACGACGTTTCTACAACACGACTGTCTCTGTCTTCTGGTTCTCTCGGAGATCGCCCATGTCAGACACAAGACGTCCGGAAGCTCTGCATACTTGCCCAGACGATCGATCGAATGAAAGAGTCAGAGAACGGAAAGCGTGGGAACGAGTGCAAGGAGAACCATATCAAGTTCGCGTAACTTCACGTCAGCCTGATGAGCTTCCCACGGGCTTCAGTCACCGTTGAATTGTTGACGAAGCTCCCCGGATCCCGAGCTCGTTGGATGAATCTTCTTAGGGGAGCAATCTGTACTGCATCTGGGCGATGGCCACCATAGGGACAACCTATGCCACAATGGTCTTCTGCTCCTCCTACCAACCCCAGGATCTCACCTGTATCCGGCTCTTCGTGAAAGCGTGTTGACAGTGCAAGGGGAAAAGGAGGAATGTTGGAATACAAGATGTCGTGAATGCTGTGATGCGATTCAAGAACACGGTCGGCGTTTGCTTTGCTCTTCCCCCGACGTCATGCTTCGTCCCACTACACGGTAGCTGGCGACTATATATCTAAGTGACAGTCCCTCTTATACCTCTTATAAAACTCCCAATCGCCACGAACCCCTCCTGCGACGCGTACCTACGTCTCCCACAGAACCAAGGCATACAACCTACAACTTCCGCCTATCCAAACCCACGCTCTCCACTCGCTCCTACCTCCTATCTACCACAGCCGCAACACACTACGACTGACCATCGCAACTCCTCGATTCAGAATGAGCAGGACTGGTAGTGGCTCCGGCGGCTTCCACCCCTTCGGAGGCAGAGTGAGCAAGCACTTTGGAGACAATGTATGGATTCCTGTGGTGTTGAACTATACGCGACAGCCGTCCGCGTCACGCCCCTTCAAATCCTCCTTTATCACTCCCGCGACAAGCTCCTAGCAGTGAGACTGGGCTGGGCCCATTGCCGTCACAAACTGCTCTGCCTGCGTCGCGTTTGTTATGGACTTCCGCTGACGGGTAATGGCTATGTTCAGCTGAGCCCTGAGGATCCATATCTTAGCTGTGAGCCGCCGACGTCTTGCGTGCTGCGAGGAAACCTACTGACTTAGTGTCTAAGACCACGACATTCGTTGTATGCACCCCAGATAGAGCGAATCACCCTCCAACGCAGCTACTGACGATCCCCTCAAGTAACGAAGGACGATGTAGACTGCATAAAAAGTGATTGGCTTACAGACAATGTAGGTGCTAGACCCTGAGCAGCACGGAACCCAGCTAACTGCGGCCAAGGTCATAGCATTCTGGGAAGAGTACGCCAGCAACCGAGCCACGTCCACACGCTCTCCAACCTTGAAGTCACGCTAACACTTGGGTAAAGATACCTCGAGCACGAAAAGCTCACCGCGTATCCCAAAGCCAACATCATCCTGCTGCGCCCAACAATGTCCTTTATGCTGATGAAAACGGGCGACCCACTAACGATCAAAGAAGCGCTGCCCGACTTCTCGCACACCACGCACATCTTCCTTCCCATCAACAACAACAGCGACGTCGAGTGCGCGGAAGGCGGGTCGCACTGGTCGCTGCTGCTCGTTAGCATCGTCGACGGCGTCGCCTTCCACTACGACAGCATGTACCCGGCGAACAAGGCCGAGGCGATGCTGGCGTCGCACAAGATCAGCGAGCTGCTGGGCGCGCCGCTGGCCTTCATGAACCTGGAAGACAGCCCGCAGCAGGAGAACGGCAGCGACTGCGGCGTCTACGTGTGCCTGCTGATGCAGCACCTGCTGCTGCACCGCCTGCTGAAGGCGCACGCCGCGCACAAGGTCAGCATGAGCATGAAGGAGAAGGACGTCGATGCTGCCGGCGGCCGGAAGGAGATGATTCGCATTATTGAGATGTTTAGGAGGGAGGGCGAGCGGCGGAGATCGTACGTTATGCCCATGCCTGCTTTGTCCTACCACCCCCCCCCCTTCTCGCACCGTGATCGTAAATCTGACTCACCGCAGGCGCAGCACCAGCCCCTTCGGCAACAAAAACCACTCCAAGAGTCCGCCGCGCATTGGCGATAACTAGCACTGTTTGCAGCCTCTTCTTCCCTGGCGATGGCTTGATCCTGACATTTAGCGCTTTGCACGGCATCGGCATGGTGGCATCGGATTCTTCTCCCTCTCCTTGCGTATGACTAATGACATTTTTTCCACAAGCGAGCAACGAGCATAAACGGTGGCGCGCTTCATTTTCGATACGTCTCGTCACATGACGCTAGAATCACAAATAGCTTCTGCACGGCTTTTGGAGCTAGATTCTGCAGTGACTGGCTGACAATCGCCACTTCGAGCGTGACGTGAGAGAGAAAGGGAGGAGAAAGGTAGGACGTGGCTCTTGCACTGTCGATTGCTTCCTTTTTCGTCAACATCTGCTCGCCACGGCACTCCCTTTCCTCCGGTACAGATGACTCGAGGTCTCAAGTGCACCGCTCCAGCGAGCGCCAAAGACGTCGGACAAGGCCAGCAAGCGAAAGAGATCGCGGAAGCAGCAAACAAGCACTGTGGTGCGAGCGACACCACCTCGCAACTTCCGCCATCCGCGTCCTCAGCAACAACCCTCCATCATGCCTCCCAGCCTCCCCACCAGCTCCTCCAACCTCCTCTTCTCCGCCCCGCCCGCCTCTCTAATCCCACTCCTCGCAATATCCTCCCTGCCCCTCCGGAGCCTCATCTCCGCCGCCGCAAACTCGCCCGCGAGGCCCTTCTTCCTGCTCTCGAACCCGGCCGTCCACGCGTCGTACTCCTGGCGGTGCGCGCGCTGCATGTCCTCGATGAGCTGGGTGCCGTCGCGCTCGTAGTCGCTCGCGATGTCCGCAACGGCCGTCTCTTCGTCGATCAGGTGGCGCACGAGGCGGTGCGAGATGTGGGCCAGGACGTCGACGATGTTTCTTTGCTGCGGGTTTAAAGAGGCCTCCCATTCCATTTCGTCGCTTGGCGAGCCGGCGAGAGAGGTGGAGGGCGCGCTCGACTTGCTGTCGGAGGAGGGGCTCGCCGTCTCGACATCCACGTCTTGCTCTACCAGCGTCTTTTCCGGGTCCGAGGTGGTGCTGGTGAGGTCGTCGATGGGGAGTTTGACACGCTTTTCCCTCGCGATGCTGCGGGCTTGGACTTGCGACTGCAGCATGTGCATGAACGCGGTGATCTTTTTGGGCTGCTGCTTGATCGGATCGGCAGCGAATGGGTTGTTCTCTTCATCTGTGTCCTTTGCTGTCGCGTCCGCCACAGCTCGCTCGAGGAATCTTGCAGCGACGTGGCCGGATATCGCCTTTGACTCTGCTTCAGGTGGATGAGGGACTGGCTTGCTGTAGCTCGAGAGGAGCTGCGTGGGTAGTGTCTCGTGCTGGTAGTTGTGCGACTCCAGTAGGTGGAGGTCATCGGAGTGCTCATCATAGGTCGCAGCCGGGTCTATGTCCATGGCTCTTTGTTGCTGAAGGTTCTGTTGTACGGACTGTGCGCTCGCCGGCTTCTCTGTCACCATATCGATCACAGGGATCGGACTTCCATACTCAGTCACGATAGATCGCTGCGAAGTGCGTCTGGAGATGTTGTTGTGAGAGAAGATAACCAACTCTGGTTCCTCGCTTTCGTTGTCACCTATCAAGACATCCTCGTCAGTATGTGGGCTGATGCGCAAGCGTTGAGATCTTTTGGTCTGCGGCGTGGCGGCAGGCATTGATTCTGCTTTGCGCTTCTTCTCGTTGCCACGTTCTCGGAGCTCCTCGGACGGAGCAGTTGGTGCAAAGGGACCAGGAGTTGGTGCATTGTTAGTCAGGATTTTAGGCTCTTGGTTGTTTTGCTCTGCAGCAGCTGGCTCAGCAGCCGTGGTTATTGTCTTCGTGATCAAGGGACTCGCAGTAGGTGCCTTTTTCGTGGATACTGAGCCCTGGTTGCGTGGCCCTTGCCTGCTGAAGCTGATGACTTGCGCCTTGCGCACCCTCTCTTCATCCACAATAGGTGAGATTACAGTGTTCGCTTGAACCGGAGGACTGGACCTGGGGGCTTGTGGCTTGTCGAAAGGCACTCCAAGGCCAGCGTTTCCGGTCGCCTGACCTTCGTTTCCAAAATCAGATACTACACTGGGACTCTCTTCTCCTTCTGAGATGAGTATGGCCTGATCTTGCGAAGCACCTTCCATTCCTTTGATGAGTGCTTTGGAGACATCCATGAGTCTGTCTTGGACCTCTTCGGTGGAGTTCTGTGGTTGCTTTTGGGCGACTCTTTCCTGTATCCGCGGCTCCATAATTAGACGAGTACTACTCCCGCTGACGATGTCTTCATTGGTGCGCACTTCTAGGCATTTCTCGCTGCGTTTGAGTGCCGATTGAGATGCTTCGTTCGTCGCGTCCGACTTTGGGCTCTGCACATTGCCCACGTCTGCATGAGGTCAGTCATCGGTTCATCAACAGCTGCGCCCTTCTCCCAGATGAACAATGTGCTACAGATCACCCTTAACTTTCAGGGTGAAAAGACTGTGATGATAGGTTGCAAAAATTTGGTACCATAGAGACGAGTTGTAGAAGCGCCTTAGCTGAGCCTCCGGGAGCAGATGAATATGCCAATAATGGGAGTAACAGACGTCATCTTACCTTGTCCAGGCGCAGCGGCTGCTGTGTTTCTAGGCTGTTTCCGTGCCACTTCGATGCTTGCATCGTCCTCGTCGTGGGAATAGTTGACAAACTCCTCAAAGCCATCATCGAGGGGTTGTTCTTGTGATTTCTCTCTATCTGCAGTAGGTGGCTTGACATCATTGGCTTTTACCGCTGCCGACGCTCTTGTATTACGCTGGGGTGGCAACTTGGTATCGCTAAGTTTCTGAGATGCTTCGTAATCTGCTTCGGATGCTCGTTCCGCTAACCTGCCAGCCTTATTGGACGGACCGCTGGTAATCTTGGATGGCGATTTGCCAGACCGTGACGATAGGTTGTTCTTGGTGACCTTGGCGGAACTCTTCTTGGCGGCACTTTTCCTCGTAGTGGTCTTCTTGGCAGATCTCGCAGACTTCTTCTTCGTAGTCGGCGCGTTCAACGAACCCAAGTCTTCCTGTGTATCCCGAATGTCATTGCTTTGCGCATCTCTTTTCGTTGGAGCTGAAAGGCCGTTCTTTGCTTTGGTCGCATTTGTCGAGAGCTTGCCTGACAGCTTCGAGCTTGGTGTCTTCTTCGCAGCTGATGGCTTCTTCTTGGCTGCGCCGTTCACATGAGGGCTTGCAGGCACGTCGTACATGCTGATGTCCTCTCCTTCTAGGTCCTCGGCGTCTACAGCCTTTCCCTCCATAGTGGTTGTTGAGGTGTTCAGGCCCTGCAATCGTTCGCTTGAGACATCCGTCTTGGAGTGTGCGGTCGAGGAACTTGCAGGTTTGACTCTTGTTTTGACAGAGCCTTTGACAGCTGTATCTCTACTCATCAACGGTGGTTGCTTGCTTGAAGACTCCGCTAGGGTAGCGCTTTTCGACTTGGCCTTGGCGGAGGTGCTGGTCTCCGCGATGACCGGGTCCTGATCAGCGGTCTGGAGAAGTCGATCCTTGAGCTTCATTGACTTTGACGTGGTTTGCGGTGTCTTGCTGGCCACTGGCTGAATCTTCTTTGCAGGAGAGTTCTGACGGCGATGGACCTCGTCTCCGTTATCGGAATCAGAATCAAGAAGCCGTGAGAGATTCTGCATCTGCGATATTTGATTCTGTTTCTTACGCTTCAGTGCAACCTCCTCTTTGGCCCCTTCCGGCTTGTCCAACGAAGTTTGATTGTGTGGAGGAGCCACCTTGGCGGGCGATTGCAACACAACCTCCGAGGCCTCTGTGTAGCTTTTACTGTCTGATTTTGTAGGTTGCGCTCGTTCCTCTTGCTGATGCTGCGACTCTTGACTAATGGCTTCGAGCCTGAGCTGTAATCGAGCTCGTAAAGGCGCGACGGGCGGACTGACATAACGACTCCCTGTGTCGGATTGGAGCCCAGACACCGGCGGCAGTCGTGGAAGAGGAGATAGATGCGTATAGGGAGATTGAGGAGCTTGCGCGTTTGGATAAGAATCTTCCACTATAGATACCGAGTCGGGAGCATGGCTGTCCACTATAGATGCGGTATGCTGCGAGTCGGCAATCACATATGATTGAGATTGATTGGGGGGCTGGCTGACGTCCAGAACACCAGTCGAAGACATTCGAAGACTTGGTGGTGCTACTGTGACGCCTGCCATAATGTATTGTTGATGGACTGGGGTTGGGAGAGAGCAGTGGAGCGCTGGTTATAATAAGACGGGATGAATCAAGTTGATGTCACATTGAGACGCTCAAGGCGAGAGCAAGAGGTCGCGTATCTGCTCCACTACCGGGAACGAGAACCCACACCTTCATTCTTTCACCAACGGCACTCATGAGGAGACGGTAACGACATGCATTTGTGTCTGGAAACAAGCTGTGAAATTAGGCAGAGCAGAAGCAGAACTCCGCAACCCATTTACAAGTCTTCTGTCCGAGGTACACGCGTCACGAGGTGCAGCGATACAGGCGTGCGTACACGGACCTGTGCGCGCACATTCAGTCCAGCGCAGTGACTTACGACGGCCATCGACTGCCAGACGGAGAAGCCTGACGATGGCCATGAGATGGAAGCCATGAAGACCGAGGAGAGATAGCGATGTTGGCGCGGGCATGTCCCAGGTTCGTCGCACCTTACGACACGAGGAATGCGCAGTGTAGGAGTACAGGCAGCCTCTTTCAGGCATAAGGAGTAAGGCAAAGGGCGAAAAGCCCAACATCACAGAAGGCCTATGTTCGGTTCCCAATGGCGCGAATGTCACAAAGGTCGTCGACGCAGAAAGTTGGATTGTGTAGAGCAGAAGGGCTTCTCGCCCGGCAACAGCATTCTGTCACAACTCGCCATAACAGGAGGAGGTGAGTGAGAGTTTGTGTTCCGACATGGGAGCAGACGAAGGGAGCGGAGAGATTGCATCCAACGCGGAGATGCCTTGCATCAGACAACCCACAGAAACGAGCAGGGCTGTGGCCATAGTGAGAAACGGCTCGACGAGAGTAGGCCGTTCCCAAGCCCCGTGTCATTCTGGGGAACTTCTTGAATCTATATCGTGGACCTGTAACATAGTCAGTGACATTATCTGCCTGGACGAAGACTGTTCATTCGCTACTCCTTCCTGGACAGAGAAAAGTTGATCAACACTACATGTTGCGGCGGATGTCATCTTTGACAGATCATGTAGTCATGTACTCAGGTAGGATACAATGTCTCGATCCTCAATGCCCACTGTCCAATATAAAGCGACTCTACGGTCAATGGTGCTGCGTTGCAAGAATCCTCTGACCGCCCGAACTTGTAGAAGCAAACAGCTCCATTGGAAGTGGTCCTCGGATACCATCTTGCTTCCTCGCGTAGCCTCACACGAGTTGGAGATGCCCCAAGTGAGGTTCAGAGATTGCAGAGGTCGGGACTCGGAGTGCTTTGCGGCCGTCGTTGATCAATGAGATTATGAATCATCAAAGCCACATTTACGACATAGTCACGGCTTAACAATCGGCCAAGCTGTAAGGTACTCTGTCTGTTCAGGCTATATAGGCTGAGGGATCGGACCGGCCAGCTCTGCATCAATCCAGAGATCCTCCTAGCCCAAGAGAACAACTGGTATACTCAGAGAGTGGCATATGCATTGCCTCCAAACCTCGACTATAGCTGCACACCTCGGAGCCATGGATGGAGAAGACAAACCATACGATCGAGCGGTAGCCTCGTCATGCTACTTTAAAGAAGCCCTCCGCGCAATCCCCTGGCGAAAGCGATCGGAACAACACAACGTCCAGCACCTCTCTTGTCCATCCGAGCAGAGACGCAAGCAATCCCTCAGCGAACACCCCTTCGATCTCGACTCCGACTTCTCCGAACTCGAGACCAAACGCGGGACAGTTCTGTACTTGGCCTACGGCTCCAATCTCAGCGTCGAGACGTTTCGCGGGAAACGAGGCATCAGACCTCTGGCGCAGGTCAATGTCCAAGTCCCGACGCTGAAGCTCACGTTCGACCTTCCCGGTGTCCCCTACGCCGAGCCCTGCTTTGCCAACACTGCTCGTCGCGACCCCGAGGACGACCCGCCCTCCCGAGCAGCTGTCGCTTCCTCCTTGACCGAGAAAACGCCCTTACTGGTAGCCCCAGCATCAGCCCCGCACACCGCCAACGAAGACTACCACAAGAACCGCTGGCACAAAGGCCTCATCGGCGTCGTCTACGAAGTCACCCTTACAGACTACGCCCACATCATCGCCACCGAAGGCGGCGGCTCCTCCTACCAAGATATCCTCGTCGACTGCTACCCGCTGCCCACCGACCCAACCCTCCCCGTCTCGCCCACCCCAGCAACCGCCCCCTTCAAAGCGCACACGCTCTTCTCGCCCGCCATACCCGCCGACCAGCCCGCCCCGCCCAGCGGCGGCGGGCGCTTCCAACGCCCCGACACGTCGTATGCGCAGCCGTCGGCGCGGTACCTCAAGCTCATCACCGACGGCGCGGCCGAGTGCGCGCTGCCGGAAGAGTACCGCGCGTATCTGGCGCAACTGCGCGCGTACACGCCGACGAGCCAGCAGCAGCGCATGGGCGCGTTCGTGTTCCTGGGCTTCTGGTTCCCCATCGTCATGTTCGTCTTCGGGCTGCAGGGCGTGTTCGGCGACAAGAAGGGCCGGTCGCCCGCCTGGCTGGTGCTGCTGACCGGGGCGATCTTCAGAGCGGTGTGGGCGAGCTACGACGGATTCTTCAAGGAGATCTTTGGCGAGGGTGAGAGAACTGTGAAGCGTAGCGGTGGTGGCGATGGGAGTGCTGGGGGCCGGGAGGAAGGGATGGCAGCGAGGATGATGGTGTGGCGGAAGCGGAAGAGTGGTGGTGCGGGAGTGGAGCAGAAGGAGGCCGTTCACGCCGTATAGTTTATTCGAGATATACTGCGGTTGGGTATTGAGCATTGGAAACCTCCTAGACGGTTTCGTACATAGCTAGTTACCACAAGCTTCCTAGCTTCTACTGCTGTTCCGCGAGACTCGCGACCTCGTCCAGCGCCGTGCAAGGTAGCTCCCGAGGTATATCTCCCCATCTAGACGTAAGCAAAAAACCCGCCTCCAATGACCTAAAGCGCCCTCCACTTGTTCCGCAAACGCCCTCGCCAGACACCTCGCAGCGACCCGCCGTCCGTAACGCGCCAGCCCGATGCCCCTCCCCAAACCCGAAGAAAACGAGACACCGCATCAGTTGAAGTGGATGCCCTCCTGGTTGAAGGCGAACAGCATCTTCAGGAAATCGCCCTCGTCGCACAGGCGCGCGCGCTGGTCTGCGAGCCCCGTCGCGACCTCCAGCACGCGCCGCACTTTGGCGCGCACCAGCTCAGCCACCTTGCCTTTGCGCTTGCGCGCCGGGTTGCCCTGGAGCAGGCGCGCCTTGCGCTCTGCTTCTTCGCGGAAGAAGGTGGGCGCTTCATTGTAGCCGTCGTCGTCGCCGGCGTCGACGTCCATGATGCCTTCCCACGCGTCGTCGTCGTCGCCGTCGGCATCGTCTTCGGCTGCGGCTTCGACGTCCATGGCGTCGCTCGCCGTGTCTAGCGGCCCGTCGTCGAGCGCAACGTCATTCTGCGCGCAGAAGGTGCGGTAGTTCATCTCCAGCATCTCCATGACGCTGCGCGTGCCGAAGAAGCTCGCGCGCAGCGTCTTGTTCTTCCGCACAAAGCAGATCCGCAGCAGGCCGTCCCACTCCTCGTAGCTGATGGCCGGGCGCGGCACCTTGGGCACCAGGCGCACGACGCTCGACTCGACCTGCGGCGGCGGGTTGAAGTTGTTCTTGCCGACCTTCATGACGTGGTCGATCTTGGCCCACATCTGCGCGTTGACGCTCAGCCGGTTGTACAGCTTGTCGCCCGGCTTGGCGAACAGCCGCATGGCGAACTCGCGCTGGAACATCAGGATGCAGACGCGCGGCGC
>NAJN01001459.1:0-11093 GCA_005059845.1 Cryomyces minteri
TAACGCAAGCTTTGAAGTGTGATGATGGAAGGTGCTCTAGCCGAGCTTTCTCCATCTCTAGGTGATCGAGGAGAAAGTCTAGTGCACCAAGACTTTCCCATAACGCACCATATGCTCCGGTATGGGCGTTGCCTTCAAGGCGCTTTGTTGTCTCCTTCATAGGCTGCAAGAGATCTCTCAACTCGGTAAGCTCCTGCCAATCCTCAAGCGTGAGTTCATCCTTGACGATATCGGCTGTTTCCAGCACCTGCTTTGCGTGGTTGACGTAGAGATCTATCGCGTCTTTAAGCTGTAAAGCGCGTTCAATCATATCATGTGTAGAATTCCAGCGGATGCCGCCATTAACAGTGAGGAGGAGGGGCTTTGTCGCCTGTAGATCTTGCTGCTTTGACCGGAAGAGCTGGCGTCTCTGAGGAGTCCACATGATGTGGACAACGAGATTGTGAAGCTTGCCTACAGGGCCTTTCTTACGCCACCATTCCACCTTCTTGATCTCATCTGCAGACTGTATAACTTGCTCAAATTCGTCAACTATCTGCTCTATCATGTCGCCATCTACTAGCTGTAGAAGGCCATCTTCGAAGCAGTCGCTGTCTGTTCCAAGTAGGATTGCTTTACAGACTAGATTGATGATATGGCCAGAACAGCGGAGCCGTTGCTTCTTCACGTCAATGTTGAATTCTTTCGATAGCACCTGGAGAGAAGTGTCGTTGTTGCTTGCGTTGTCCATAACAAAGTAGCCAATCTTACTACCAACACGATAGTCTTTGATAACGTTCTTTACTAGGCCAGCAATGTTTTCCCCTGAATGAGCGCCAATAAGTAACGGCATACCTAAGACAATTGTCTTTAGTCGGCAGTTCTTATCAATGAAGTGGGCAACAATACCAAGGAGTGGGAGTCCGCTATCGGAAGTCCACAAGTCGTAGCTGAGGTTTATGTCGCTTTTCGCTTGGCTAAGGATGTACCTTATCGTCTCCTTATACTTGTTAAACTCCTCATCAATCCAACGCCTCGGTGTGTTATGAGATAAAGGTAGGAGTCCCTTAGTCACAGGCGCAGCGCTGATAAAGAGCCGTCTAAAGTATGGTGACGTAGCTTGGCAGAGTTTGATGTTATCACAGACAATCCACTCTAGGAAGTGAGCCCTAGTAAGCTCCCCATCGAATGGCGTTACTAGTTGGAACGTTTGCTCCGTACGCTGCTTCTTCTGCCGTTGTAGAAGCTCGCCGATGTCTTCGTTTGCTTTCATCTCAACCAGCCCAGTCTCGTTAATTCTGTGGTTCTTGAAGAGATGCTCAACTACGTGGTTGGTAGCCGTAGAGATATACGTCTTGATCTTCTTCTTCTGCTGGTAGCAGTACTTGCACAGCCACAGGTTGTCATCCTTCGTATCTAGAACATCCACACCATGTGCCCAGACCCATGCTCTTTTCTTCCGTTTCTGTGGGCCAAGGACATTGAGTCGAATGCGGTACTCTAGGTGGTCTAGCTTGAAGCCTGACGCGTCTGTTTGCGAGAGGTGGAGCTGTGGAGGAAGGTTGCCTTTATGAAAGAGCTCAGTAAGACGAGACTCTTCAGTGAAGCTATCGACGACCGAATCAAGTGTAGGAGATGGGGATGTTAGCCTAGATAGCGACATAATAATGCGTTATTACTAGTAGTAGACGGTTTAAGACCAGTGTGGTCAACAGAGATATCGGCTTACGCGTACGCGTTCGGGCCTGATTAACTATTATCCGGTAGCAACATCACGTAAATCTAGCTGACCCTATAAACTCCACCATTATGTAAGCTATCTCACTCATCCATTCATCTAAGTCATCGGACGAGCTACCTCTGGATGGATGGATGACTAACTCTAGAAGGTCCGGATGGATGAAATAAAGTCATCCATTCATCCCATCCGGATGAAATGGATGGATTATTGACTACCCTGAATTCAGCTGCTCCAGATGGATAGCCATGATGCCGACGATGACGAAGACTGCGGTTACAACGTGAACGACAATAGAATCACAAAGGACGACTGGGACGAGGTAGATCGCTTCCTCTCTTTGCTCGAGCCTATCACTTTGATGACGAGGTATCTGGAAGGAAACCCCGGCACGAGCGAATATGGAAGCCTTTGGGCGGTCTTTGCTACCCTCAACATGCTCAGCGACCACATAGATCAGACCATCAATAGTGTTAAGGATGAGCCTGAAAGCTACTTCAAGAGCGGAGTCCTGGGCAAGCAGAAGGTCGACAAGTACTGGGACAAGATGACAACAGAAACACCCTTCTACTTCGCAGCTACCGTCCTCCATCCAAGCCTTAAACAACACTACTTCAAGGATAAGTGGAGGAAGTTCCCGGACTGGCAGAAGCGAGCCAAGACGCAGATGGAGAAGTTCTACAAAGAGTTTGTGGCGGAAGCCCTAAGGGAGGACGAAGAAGCGGAAGTTAGCTTGGAGATCCAGCCGGCAGGAACGTTCGATGATCCACTTAGGCATAAGAACTTCTTCCGAGATCATCTCCGCGTGGACAAAGATTACTCCTCGCAAAGTCGGCCTGCTAAGCGAAGGAGGGTCGACTCTGAGCTCAACGACTATCTTGCAGACGATGTTGTTGATCCCGGCGAGATCAACGACGACCCGCTAGCTTGGTGGATTGAACAAGCGAAAAAGCCGAAGAATCCTTACCCAACGCTGACAAAGATGGCCTTTGACGATAACGATGACGACGACGACGACATCATATCCACAACTACAATCATTAGATGAGAAGGACAAGGGCAATTGATCGCTACGTGCACGAGCGAGGTGCTGTTCCAGCACAAAACCCTCACCACCGAGCTCTGCACTAAGGCTTCATCACCGACTGTCTATTCGGGACAGTTGAAGCGTAGCGTAGCAGTCGAACGGGCGCTCAGCTACAGTCCGTCCGTAGCTAGATAACCAGGAGCGCCGTCGGGGCGTAACTGTAGCTCCTACAATTACCGACTGACTGTTGACCACACTGCACCGTGCCGTACTCCGTACTTTGGAGGAAGCGGACGACCGCGCGTACTACCTCCATGTTCGGCTTCCACTGTTCCTTCGGGCCATCAAGAGGCTTCCCGGTCTTTGCGTCCTCCCACGTGCTCCAGCCTCCAAGCATGTATGACATGTCAAGCCACCTCGCGCCTACGAGTCGGATAAGTAGCTGTCGTTGCTCCTGCCATCTCGGACAGTAGGCAAGGACGGACCGGATCATCTCGTCTGCCTGTCCGCACTCGCACCGACCGGACTGCTCCCTTCCAATTCGGGCCAAGTAGGTGCGGAGGAAGCTGTGGTTAGAGCGACACTGCATCAGTACCGATGCTTCGTCTGAGCTAAGGGCTCCATATAGCCGTAGTGTATGTCGACCCGGGAGGGCGCCATCGAGCCGCCTTGTATACTTGCCGTATACGTTCTCCTGCTGGAAGCTCTCGAGCCTATCTTGTCTGATCTTGGCCAGGGGTAGCCGGTAGACCTGAGTCCACAGCCTTGTTGACGTGGTGTCGATCGGGGCCTGCCGTTCAGTGGTCTTGAGCGCTGCGGAGTTGGCTGCCTCGTTGCCTGGGATGCCACTGTGGGCTGGAGTCCACGTCAACTGTACTTGGCTTTTGTTCTTTTGGATGTCCTTGATAGCCGCAGCAGCCCTCTGTACCAGGTACTGGCCCGACTTCGCATAGAGCGTCTGTATGGCCCGCAGAGCCTCTCGGCTGTCCGTGGCAACATGGAACTGCCTCCATTCCTTCTCCACCTAGGCAGAGCCTGGATGTGTTCGAGGGTCAAGACGACAGCATGCAGTTCCGTCGCTAGTATTGATGTCGAGCTCGCAGTGCCGGTTGTCTCGCTTCGTATCGTGACCGGAACACGGTTGCCCTTGATTTTGACGACCGCGGCGCCCCCACGGTTGTTCCGATAGGAGCCATCAGTATATAGTGTGTCCTTCCACGGTGGGTCGAGGGCTAATTGTTTGGCCCGCTTCTTACTGCTCTCGATGTGTACCCACTGTCCGAGCCTCTGGGAGTAAGGGGCTGCCGTTCACGGTTGGATGACCTCTACACGGCCTCGTTCTGATGGTTGCAGAGCATCCTCGTGAGCCCGGATGTTCTGAGCCATCGGGGAGGGGAGAGAAGCGCCCTGTTTACTCGCCAGATCTAGACACTGTCGTGCTGGGTGCTTTTTCGGCAGGGTATAGCATTTGACCAGATGTCTCGCCGACTTGGTCCTGAGTCGGAACTCTGTCGGCTGGAGGTTCGCCTCTACCTCGAGGATCTGACGTGCTACCGTCCTGAAGGCCCGCGTGATTGCCTGTGCTCCCAGTCGCTGCACCTTTGTAAGAGTCTTGATATGCTGCCCTACGCCTCTTCTTTCTGGTATGATGGGTGTTACCGTAGCGATATATAGCTGTCGAACGGCCTGTGGGCGGAGGCCTCGAAGCCTTTTGATCGCCAGACACTGCTTGGATGCTTTCGTTGCTACCCGTGCCATGTGAAGCTTCATGTCGAGTTGTTTGTCGAGTACCACTCTCAAAAGCTTGATAGAAGACCCGGCGGGTATACTCTGTCCCCGAAAGGTGTTCGACTCGGCCGGCCTATCTTCCTTTCCCGGGTTGCGCGTGAAGTGGATGAAGGCCGTCTTGTCCGCCTCGAAAGTCACCCCACTTTCCTCAGCTCACTGTTCTACCCCCGGCAGGATCGTCTCCTGGATCTTCCTGGTGTTTGGTCCAGTAGAAGGGCCTGTAACCCAGGCGGTAAAGTCGTCAACAAATCCTAGCGCTCCCCTGTTGCTGTCTATCGGCCTCTCCACCAGATCCGCGTTGTACAGGATGTAGAGGATGGGCGATAATGGTGGCCCTTGCGGTAAGCCGGGGTACTCTATCGTGGCTACCTGTGATCAGAAGCTGCCGAGAGCAACGCAGCCCATCCTGTTGCTGCAGAAGCTATCTACCCATCGTACTAGCTCTTCCGGTATCCGCCTCCTGCGGAGCCTCTGGCAGAGGACGTCCTTGTTCACGCCGTTGTATGCGCCCTGCACTTCGAATGGAGACCAGCGATAGTACCTTTCCCGCACGCTAGGCCGCATGGATTTGCTCTATCAGTACACTCAGAGCCTGTTCGCATGACCTTTGCCGCCTCGCTCCAAAGTGGTTTTCCGGCAGATGGCTGTACTTCTCCGCCAGGTATGATATCCTGTTTGCTAACACCGCCTCGAGTCCCTTGCTTATAGTTGGCAAGAGGGATATAGGGCGGTAGGCCTTCGGGATAGTATAGTTTGGTTTATCCGGTTTCTGGATAGTCACTATCTTCGCCGTCTTCCACCTTTGGGGGACGTGTCCTAGCCGGAGTGAGGCCTCGTAAAGGTGAAAGATACGCCCCCCTAACACGGACCATAGCTCCCGCCATACCCGGAAAGGGAGCCCATCGTTACCTGGCGTCTTCTTGGGATTGGCCGCAAACATGGCCTCCTGGACCTCGTGGCGAGTAAGGGTGACTGGGCGGATTGGCCGGACCTCCTCGTTCTCGCTCTCCTGGATTGCTGGTATGCGTTGGGCCGGAAAGAAGGTATGCATAAGCATGTCCGCTTTTTCCTCGTCCATGATCGCTGTTACCCCGTCTTTTGCAGTGGCGGGACTTTCCTTAGGCCTGGTTCATGCTTCGTATACATGTTTGCCTTCCAGACGTTGGCAGGATCGTCGAGGAACTCTCTCCAGTGTGCCTTCTTCTGTCTCCTTATCTCGGCAAAGTACTCGTTGCGTGCTCGGGTCAGCCGTGTGTGTATCTCTGGGTCCGTCTCCCCTCGTCTCTTTATCGCCGAGCACCTGTTTCGGAGGCTGGAGACCGTCTTTCGAAGGGTAGAGAGGCCTGGAGTCCACCACCGCTTTGCGTCCGGCGAGGGCTTAGAAATCGATATGAGCCGGTTTGTTACCTCTTGAACCGTGTCGAGAAGGGTGTCTGCCGCTATGTCGAGCTCTTCGGGATTGTATATCGTGGACGGTGTGTCCAGCTCCCGCGAGATCGCTGTCCTCACAGTTGTCCAGTCGGCCTTGTCGAACATCTGCCGTCCCGGGGGGAGTGGACTCTGGGCAATGTTAGTCTCGAGGTGTGTCTCAATCGCTCGATGATCGGAGCCATGTTCGGTTCTATATAGCCTGCAAATGGTCCTGTTCGTGGCTAGCTGGCTTGTCGTCATAACCAGATCGATTGTCGTGCTCTGGGTGCCGTCGTAGTGTTCGTAGGTCGGTGTGCCTCGTGGTAGCATAAGTTGCAGATCAAACTCCTGCACTTCATGCAGGATCTCATCGCCCTCTCCTTGCCTTGGGTCTTCACCTACCCCGTCGCCTCCCCATACCTGATCGTGGCGGTTGAAGTCTCCGGCTACTACTACTTGAAGAGAGTCCCCCTCCTTTCGCTGTTTCCCTGTTAGGTCTCCTGAAGTAGCTGGAGGCTCTCTTGTAGGGTATCCTCGTCCCGATGCACTGCTTGTCCTGCCCTCGGGACGTATACCGAGAACAGTAGGATCGGACCGTCCTCGGACTGTATCTGAACGGCGGTGATATCGGGCGAGGGAACCGAAATCGCCTGGCCTTGAACTTGGCTGTTCACCCATACCGCGGCACGGAAGCTATGCCGGACATGGCCACTAGTACGCATGGTTGTTGGTGTAAAGGCCTCCCACCGTTGGTGGTCGGTGAGTCGTGGTTTGTCGTCGTTGTTCGTCGAATATATGAAAGGTTCTGCTATGAGTAGAACGTCAAAGTCGGTCGTGTCTCTCTCGTTGATCAAGCTCCACTGCACTTCTCTCTTCTTCGCTAAATTCAGCTGCAGAATCCTGAGGCACTCTACTGGCATGACGTAGCAGTTTGGGTGCCTCCTGTAGAGCTACCATTCTTTCTCTGTCGCTGGGGATGGGCCGGACATCCACGGTCTGCAACGCGGTGGGGTCCTCCGCATGCCGCACACCTTGCGTTGTCCTTGTTCTGGCAGTCGCGTGTCTGGTGCTCCTGAGCGTAGATTCCGCATGCAGGCCCGGTTCTTGCATCTGCTCTGGACGTGGCCGTACTTGTTGCAGTTGAAGCAGGGTCCCGGGTTGTCTTTCCTGATGAACGGGGCGCTGTATGCCGCTGAGGCCCCAAAGCGTACGGTCACGTACTGGAGCAGATACTCCGCTGCCTCCTTTCTCGACAGCCATATGGCGAGTGACCCTACGTCCTTGTCTTTGTTCTTGCTTAGCCACACAACATTCTTTGCTTCGCAGTCGACTGTAATGGTGCTGTTGTCTTTCTTGAACTCCTCAAGCACGTTGTCCCTGAACTTCTGGCCGTCCCCTTCCGGGTCCATAACCATGAACTTGACTACGCCATCGCACTTGATCGGATACCATGTCTCGCCCTTGAGTCGCGCGCCCGGCGTGGCTACCTCGAGCCATCGGGGGTTCTGCCTGGCTTGCTTGCATTGTGCCTCTGTCTCGAAGCAGACCTCAATCCGGTCCCCGCTCAGGGTGCGGATAAAATCGATTTTGGCCTCGTCTGTTGCCCCGTGAGCTCGGAGTGCTCTCTCGAGCTTGTCCTTGACCTTAGCGATATCCTTCTTCTCGCACCTAGCCCTTCGCGCGTCGATGTTGACTACTCGCTTCTCCTCGTCCGCTGGCCTCCGGGGGATAGACCCAGTGCTTGATATATGGGGAACAGTGCTCGGTCGCTCTGCTGTTGAGGTAGGTAGGCTCGGCCACGCGCTTGTGGGGTGGCTACGAGGGATGCTCTCCCCTTGTCCGATCTGTGTTCTCTCCGGGCTTACCTGCCCTGACGATAAGGCCTTGATGTCTTCCTTGAGGCTCTCGATTTGGCCCTTGAGCTCCTTAGTAGCTTTTGCTGCTTCCTCCGCTGTCTCTGCTGCCTTCTTCTGGGCTTGCTCTTGTTGCTCCCTTAGCTCCTTGACCGCTCTGGCCTGCGTCTCCCGTTGCTCCGCGAGCGTGTTCTGAAGGCTAGTAATGAGCTGGACCAGAGTCTCCAAACCGTGATCCTTGCTGTTGCTACCGCTGTTGAACCTAGTAGCCCGGGTGAAACCCGCATCTACCGCGCCGTTGAAGCTGACTGGCGCCTCGAAATCGGTGTCTCCCTCATCGTCTTGGTGTCTCCGGCGCTTCCCTCTTGCTTTTGGCCTGCCGGGCCCCCGTTTTGCCGCTGCTTCCTGCTGAACACCCCTCCCCAGTACCGTGATAGTGTCCCCCCGGTGATCCGGGATCTTCCATCGTTGCGGGGTCTGCCCCTCGCGCGCCGCGAAGTTTAAGCAAACGTCCACCACGCAACCACAGAGTGTTTCAAATTGTAGGAAAAGATCCTCCTCTCCTCCACTGACGTAGGTGCTAAGAGGCGGTGCGCAATCCTAATTAGTAATACTACAAACCATCTAGTGTCATTTCCTGTAGATCGAGCCTCCCTGTAGATCGAGCCACCCACCTCAAAGACTTCATTTTTACCGTCTACTCCACCACCTTACTACTCAACAACTACCATGGCTAAAACTATAGTCAATAGCTCATTTAGATGCGCTTAACAAGTACTTCAAAACTAGCTACTTTCTATGTTACACAGATCTGTGGTAGTTAAGAAACAAAAGAGTCTAACTGCCACACTCCTTGGCTAGTTTCCAGCTAAAATGAAGCCTCAAATCCGTGCACACTAACAACCTTCGCCTTATATACAATACAGCAATGTGCATAATCCTCTGCTACGACAGTAGGGTCCATGAGTATCCTAGCGGAGCGCTGCTGCTTCGTCCTAAGGCCTTTCATAGCCTTCTTAATAGCCTCCTCTACCTCCTTCCCCTCTATTAAAGCTAATTGGCGATTGATCTCGTCCTGATCGAGGACTCTGCCCTTTGAATAGAGCTTCCGCTTCTTCTTCTTTGCCCGCCTAACCTTTGCCTGCTGTGTCTGCTCGTTCTGGTTACGTTGAATAACCATCTCAGTACGCCATAGGGTTGCTGCACGTAGCATATGGTCAAGACGCTTACACGTGGGGGACTCTAATAAGCCGTCTAGGCGTTGTGTTCGTGAGGTATAGACTTCTGCGTATAAGCGCTCAAACTCTGCTAGGGTTTGAGATGTCCTAACAGAAGGAGTCGCTCGAGGAGATGGGGTCGCTGGTTGTGGTAGCCTCATAAGCACCTGGCGAGCAGATACGGGCCAAGTACCTGCTCCTTTGAAGGCTGCTTTGATGTTTGATATTGTGAAGGTCTCCCTACGTGCTTGAGTGTAGTACTCTAGGAAGCGCTCCTTATTGACCCCCGTAATTCCAGCTCTATGGTGTCGGTCAACCATCCGGCCGTAGGACTGCTGTAGAGGACTAAATAAGCCAACGTCGAGTGGCTGTAGTAGGTGCGTGCTATGCGCAGGTAAGGCTACAAGCACAACCTTATGATCCACAGCGTGTTTGATGAACTTCCAGTCGATATGGCTGCCGTGGTTGTCCATAAGAAGCATCCTCCACCTATCACCCACCCGATCACGTGTCTGCTCCTCCCAACCTTGAAACCAGACAAGTGCGAGTTCATTGCCCGTATAGCCTTTGTCTGAATAGGCGTATCGCCAGCCCTGGCGCTCTAAGGACTGTGTATACCATTGGTCAAGGTGTGAATGAGCCTTCCAGATGAGAAGAGGAGGGAGTAATCGGCCATTAGCGCATACAGCCTCAACAATCGACACGGATTCGCGATTGCCTGGCTGCGACACCTCTATACCGCATCTACGGAACTCAATTGGAACGATCACTCTTGCTGTTGATGAGACTCCGAGCATAACACCCTTCTCGTCCATGTTGTATAGTCTGTCTGGCGAAATGTCGTAGTAGGTAAGCTTCTCCGCTAGAAACTTGAACCAGTCTTTGATGTTTTGAGGATCATTGTTCCAAGCTCTTTGATGGTCTAGCTTCCTACTATATACCGAAACCAGATTGTGTCGTTTAAGGAAAGATTGTGGCCAGTTCTTACTTGGTAGGTGTCCACAAATAGACTCGGCCATTTCGCGTAGCATGTCGACACGTAGTGCTAGACCCCATCCAACAAGCTCATAAATCCATCTAACTAGCTGAATCTCTTCATACTCGCGCAGAAGCTTCTTCGGAGCAGCTTCGCTTGATGTCTTACGACCTGCGTGGCGGGCTTTGACTGTAGAGTAGACAGCCTCATGAGCAGTTGCTGCAGCGCGTAAGGAAGGCTCGATTCCAGCGTTGTAATCGTGGACTGCACGCTGAACAAGCTCTTCTGAGTCCATTGCAGCTATATATGACGAATAGAAGTAATGCGACCGTGTGGTGCTGTGTAAATAGAATAGTAAGTAAAGTGGTGGTAGAAGAATTGGGTAGCTCGATCTACAGGGAATGATACTAGACCGTTTGACTGATGGTAGTAGTTATCAATTAGGCCGTTCACCGCCGTAATGGGGTACCGAGGCTCACCACCCAACGATCGGGACGGCTCAACGATCGCTCCGAATACGAAAATCAACAACACAACTTGAGGCTGTAGAGCCTCGTATAATAGTTATTATTGCGAGAAATATTGGTGGAGAGTTTTAGAGGCCTTGATAACTATCTACAGCTATTTATATTTAGCTGGAAGATTGATCTTCCGGCCGCGTCGTGACTGAACAGGTGGTGCGCCTGCTATAGCACCTGAAGGCTTCCCACCACCCCTAGGCTTTGAAACTACTCTTGTTTTTGTAACAGCCTTTGCAGGAGCTTTGAGGCTCCTCTTCTTACCCTTTTGGGACAATTCGAGAGTTTGTTGGAGTCGTTTTGCAGTCCTGCGAGCAGCCTGCCAGAGAGCTCGATCAGCAGCCTGATCAGCCTTCTGCTTCTCCTTTAACAACCTAGCCTCCGCCCTTGCTAGCCGCCTTGCTTGAACTGCCTCAGCCTTAGCCTGCTTCTGCTCCTCACGGAGCCTAGTTGCCTCAACCTTTTGGTGTTGTAGTTGCTCCTCCTCGAGGTCCCTAAGCCGCTGACGATCACGTGCCTCCTTCACTTTCTTTGGCGACCAGAATACAGCTCCACCGTGATACTCCTCAGCCTCTTCCAGGGATAAG
>NAJN01000146.1:0-34284 GCA_005059845.1 Cryomyces minteri
ATGAGCGCTTGGCACGCTCGCCGCCTTTACCGCCGCGGCGCTTCTGCGGGAACAAGGAGGCGATCCACGTGTTGTAGATGAAGTAGCAGGTGCCGCCAAAAGCAGCGGCGAGGATGACGTACAGGAAGATGCTGTGAAGACGTCAGCAGGTGGGTAACAAAGTGGGTCGAGACGCTAAGGGGGGAGGCGAGGTGGAGGGATTCGAGGAAAACGCACATCTGAGGGTCGAAGAAGCTCGTAGGTGCCTCCACGACGCTGACAGTCTCGTTGAAGGCCTGTACAGTGTAGAAAGAGCCTTTGGCATCGCTGACCAAGGCCGCCAAGTTCAAGCGCAGGTCCTGCGGGTGCAGCTCCGTCGCAAAACTGTATGTCAGGCTCTCGCTCTGGCCCACTGGGACTTCCACATTGTAGCGTGTCGATGTCAGGTTGCGGACGATCTGGGTCGGCTGGCCAGGGGTGTCTGGAGTCCAGAGGGAGCCGCCGACGAAGCCGACGGTGACGGGCGCGAGCTCGTTATTGGTGAAGGAAAGGACGGCTTGGGTTGGGTGGCCGTTTATCAGCTTGATGCCAAAGATCTCAGACTGTGGGAAGGAAGCTGAGACGGTGACTTTGAGATCGGGAGTCTGGGATGGGTCCTCGATTTCTTCTTCGATCGACTCGACCTGTAGTGCGATGGTTAGCAGTTGCTGCAATTGCAGTTCGGGGCGTGGAGGACTACCTCTATCTGTGCAAACGTGGTGAATGCTTGCAGCAACAGCAGCGCCAAAGTGGTGAGCTTGAGGAAACCCATTGCTGCAGACAGATGACTGTGGTGCATTGGTGTCTTAAACGTGAGGAAACTCCGAGGATATTGGAGCAGGTCAAGTGTGACGACGTGGTCAATGTGGCGTCATGTATGGAGTTCTCCGAAGACTTGCAAACGAGGATAAGCGAGCTTTGGAAAGATACGTTGCATAAGGCATATCAACCTCGAGACGCCAACCCTTCAATTCTATGCAAACGAACCTCCTGCGCACTGTGGCGGCAATCCGCAGTAGCATGTCAAGTTATCGATGTTCATTGCCAGTAGTTACTGCGGCATAGCGACTCCCATCCTCAGCTTGACGGACAACCGTATCAGGGATCCGAGATCCTTCGTTTGCCCTCTCCCTCGCCGCTTGAATCTTTGTGACGTGTCTTCCCGTCCGTCCCGAAGTTCCAGATCTATCAAACAGCTCCAGTCGCTGACTTTTGAGCAGTGGGCTCGGTAGAGCCGGAAGAGGTGGCAGGAAGCTGGGCTGAGAAGCTGGTACCTGTAGCCAACGAAAAGAGTTCTTTCGAGGGCGACTAAGCCAGACACTGCAAATCGAAGTCAGAGCCACCTGATTTTTCTCGTCGTCGTCTCTTGATCTATTCCAGCGTCTAGGTGAAACCATCACAAAGTCCTTGGATTCACTCTCATAGATGCCTCCTATCTTCATCAAGCCTTCCACAAGTTCGAAATGAACATCAAACGAGTGAAGTCTCTCGGTTGGGGCCGACACTTTGTGTCTCTCGGTTGCTTCGGCTTTCTGTGCATAACCTTGCCGTGGAGATCGAATGTCGCAGTCGGAGGGAAGGTACCACGGGCTGCGTTCCTGCATTGAGCTCCTGCGGCATTCCACAGGAGGCCATGGAGCTTCACTGTGATGAATTCCGGTCGTTTGGGAATTCCCGATCTTTCTCGTTCATGCGCTGTAGTCAAACAATGTCAAAACTTGGCCGTCTCCTCGCTTCGTGAGAATCGTCGACGGGAGACTTGGAACTTTCATGTTTTGACGCTCGTCAGCGATATTATTCATGCCCATTTCCATGGGGTTCAACCTTCGCTAAAGCCTAAGATGACACTTTTCGGCACCATGGTACGAAACGGGAGGTGTTTCAATATCCCGACCGCACGCTTCCTCAAATGTGTTGTTCTCGCAGGCAGCTACCCGATCCCGTATGCATCGTGTGTTGCTGAACCGTACCAGTCAGCGTAAAGATAAAGACTTGCAGCAGAACATACTGAGGTTGCACAATATTCTGGTCGGTCTTAGCCTGGACTGCTGGATGGCGTTATGTTGACGGGACCAGAACCGTGACCCTTTTGTTCTTGTTCTCGTCGACGGCGATGGCATGATTGTGAGTGAGATTCTTTACATCTAGGGACCATGACATGGTCGAATTCACATGGCTTGGAGAAGCTACTGCTTTCTCCGGGACGCCTCTGTATTCTGCGTAGTGTTCTTGTTGCGTTGGGAAAGTCCATCTCTACGTTCCGCAGCCCACCTCATTCTCCGGTACGTTGTGCTCCTCACAAGCTGACACAAACCGCTGGTAGTTTCAGGACGCCCTTTTGCAAGAAGCTGAAGCAGGAGGCAAGAAAGCCGCTGGCTTACTCCAGTCCGCTGTCATGAGCTTCCTCGAGTCAGCTGTCGCAGAGCTGCCGTCTGATACAAAAGTTGTCACCAGAATCTATGCCAATCTTAGAGGCCTGTCGGATGTATGTGCAAAAGCCGGAATAGTGGATAATCCATCCAAAGCTGAAGGCTTCATGCGTGGCTTTACTCGAGGCAGGACTTTGTTCGATTTTGTCGATGTTGGCTATGGCAAGGACAGAGCTGATGGGAAAATGACTGGTGAGTTAAGCAGCAGGGACTACGTAGCGCTGTCTACAGCTTGACATCCTGAGGCTGGCTAGTGTGGTCATAACGATGGAATGTTTCGACCGGCCCAATAACCCTCGGCACTTTGTCCGAAGCATCCATGCCATCCTCCAAATCTATGACTAACTCGACATCGTAGAGGTCTTCAAGCTTCACCTGTACGACTATCGCTGTCGCCAGATTCTGTTCGGCTGCAGCCATGATAACGGGTACGCACGGCTTTTGGAAGAACTTTCTATCGACGAAGAATGTAGAAATCGTGTCACTCTGATAGGCGGCGTGACATTCGAGAAAGAGCTTGCAGACCTCTCGTTCAAGAAGACAAGATTCCAAACGCTCTTCCGGACTACGAAAATCAATACTCACCAGCAACCGGAGTTCGTCTCGGATTTTCGACCGGTTACCTACGACACGAATGCATTTCCGTCGACCCTTAATCAGACCAGCGGACTTGTCACCCCGCAGTCGACGAATGGTGTTACAGTTCGGAGCCGCGTACATGAGATACCGTGCACGCCCACTGCTAACCACACCGCATCAGTCTCTTCCACCGTCACTTCCTCTGAATGGCCTTCACTGGCGACTGGCACATAGGCTGCTGCCGCCAAGAATGCACCTCCTTTTGTGCCGGGCCAAAGGTACGTCCGTGACACTCAGGACGGATTGACCTTCATATCAAGATGCGAGGCGCTCGGTCCCTCGAGACGCGTTCAAGCACACTACGTTCCATGAATTACTACTAATGTCACGAACAGTTCTTTGTCTGCTGCCAAGATTATAGCCCAGACATCTTCCGCCCCAACCCAGATCCCTCGTAACCGCAAAGGCCAACGCATCGATCCCAGCTTGAAAGGCATATACGACAAAGACGAGATTGCGCGCATTAAGAAGATGAAGATGTGTAATGTTCACTACCTTCGTAAGGAATGCCCATACGGCATTGGTTGCACCCACACGCATTCCTATAAGCCCACTGCCTCCGAACTCGAAACCTTGAAATTAGTGGCCCGTCTGGCACCATGCGTCAATAGCAGCGAATGCGATGATCCGAAGTGCATGTATGGTCACAGATGCCCGCTGCCGGTACCAACGACGGGCAGTGCAAGGGGCATGGGCTGTTTGGCTGGTGAAGACTGCAAGTTCTCGAAGGAGATGCATAATATGGATTTGAACGTTGTGCGTTTCACGAAGGTTACTTGAGCTGGGATGACTTGCGGACTCCTTTGCGGTGGAAAGAGGCTGAGCCCACGGAAGACCTCTCGTATCAGGCATTTGTGTTTTGACCTACACGGACCAACTTCTTGAGCAAGCTCAAGAAAGCGAGACTTCGTCACTTCATAGTCGAATAGCTTGGCTAGTGCACTGGATAATGTAATTCTGGGTATCAGCCTCCCGAGCGCCTGCGAACACCATCCACCTGTGCCAACCTCATGCAAACCCTCCTCTCCCTCGCCCCGGTCCCCATCACCTCGGCAGCCACCTCCCCTTGCCTCCTTCCCCCTTCCCCTCCTCGGGCCCCTTCCTCACCAGTCCATCCAGCCCCAAGTCCCTCCACGCCGGCTCCCGCTGCCGCATGGTGGCGCGCTGGATGCCGAAGGCAGCGTGCTGGTCTGGAACAACGTCGTCTTCGTCCTCGGGATTCGGCGGCTGGTGCTGCGCGGGGACGTAGATCTCTTCGGGCGCGAGACGGGTCCTGTTGAAGTCTTCGAAGAGGTCGGCGTGCGAGGGGGAAAGGAGGTGGATGTAGGTGTGGGAAGAATCTTTGGACTGTAGGTGGTTGGGAGTTAGTGAGCGCGTTTGGGGAGGATGGAGGTGTGTGCGTTAGGAGGGGAGAGGGTTATACCATTGTCGCTGAATTAGGAGACAGACGATGCGGACGCGAGGACTCCAGTTTGAGAGAGTATCTCGTGCGAGTTCCTTGCAATTCCTGCTCAGCGTAGTCTGTAGAGTTCAACCGAGCGAGCAGATTGGCAGGCTCTGATGCGAGTGCTTGTGTGCAACGGCAGATGTTCTGAACGGAGGACACCAACTAAACTGAGCTACAACAGGGAGGTGGTGAGGTCGCCCAATTGGGACGCTGCCGACGATAGCCCGACAATGCTGCGCTAAGCGAGTCATCGGGGCCACAACCTTTTTGCCCGACCGCGAACTTCATCTGCGACGACGATACCTCCTGCGCCCTCATCGAACCAGTTCCAATCAAGCCGTCAGTCCCTATACTGCTCAACCATAGCTACAGCAGCTTACTTCCGAACAGAACCAACCATTCACCTCGGTCATCACTCTGAG
Organism: Cryomyces minteri; assembly: GCA_005059845.1. Lineage (NCBI taxonomy): Eukaryota > Fungi > Ascomycota > Dothideomycetes > Cryomyces > Cryomyces minteri. The sequence goes on from NAJN01000146.1 coordinate 4,956, forward strand.
GTGATCCAACGCATTCACAACCATGTCTCACGAATCCGTCTGGTACTCCCGTCCTAGGACGTACGGAAAGGGCGCACGTCAGTGGTACGTCGAATTGCACATGCTTTTGAGAGAAGAGTAGATGTGTTGGAAGGGATGTTGGCGAGGACGGAGGATGCGAAGGTGGAGGCTAATAGAGCTTTGAATTGAATAGCCGCGTCTGCACACACAGCGCTGGTCTCATTCGCAAGTACGGTCTGAACATCTGCCGCCAATGTTTCAGAGAGAAATCGGAGGACATTGGGTTCACCAAGGTACGAATACACACGTTGGATGGGGTGGAACAGAGCTGGACTGGGTGAAAGTGCAAACATAGGCTGACACATGATTCTCAGCACCGGTAAATGGAAAAGCTGGTTGGGTGTTGGTTGTCGAAGAGAGCGGGATGGAGGCTCAAGATGGGGTTGTTCACTGAGGATGCATTCCAATCGAAACTGAATGTCGGGCCTGTCGCAGCCACAAATTCTCCTTCCTGCATGCTGAGGCAGAAACACCAAATGTTGTTCCTTGAACTCAGAATCCAATGCAAGATTCCCACCTGCTCCATGTTCAATTGCTTCGCTCTGTTGAGAGTTTGTGGTTTATCCAGCAGCTGCTTCCACGTGCATTCAACTAGCGCTTTCCATCTGTGGCTTCGACCCATGATCTCATCTCTTATATCGCTTCGATGATCGTCTCTGACCACTGCGTATAACCCATCGTCACGCTCATCGTTATTAGACAGCTTCTTAAGATGGTCAACATAACGCCGCTGCAATCATATCCAACAACGCCCACCCGGAAAGCCTGGCGTGCCTGGATTGATCGAAACATGACCGCGACGACGATGCACCCTCGTGCTCTCCCATCGCATTGGCTCGACGCCCCACCCGAGGAACTGAACATCCTGACGGAGGAGAACGAAAAACCCAGACCAATGGAGCCAAAATCCGTCGAGCCAAAACCAGCAGAGCCACCTGCCGCGTGGGTCATCCAGCACCTAAGACGACAGCCACACAGCTAATCAAACCTCAAGCCTTCTCTACGACCAGATGATCCACGTCCAGCTCGGCAGCGACGCCACCGCCGAAGAGTACGCCATCCACAAAGGCTTGATCAGCCACCACTCACGCTTCTTCCGCAAAGCGCTGAACGGCCACTTCCGCGAAGCCGTCGAGAACCATGTAACGCTTGAGGACGAGGACCCAGCCGTCTTTCACATCTTCTACCTCTGGCTCTACTCCAGCCGCCTCTACGACGTCGACAAGCGGAAGCCGAACCACGTACCCCTCAGCGAAGAAACCCTGGTCAGAACCTGGGTCTTCGGCGACAAACGCGGCGTGCCTGGTTTGCAAGACGCTGCGCTCAACAGCCTCGTCTCGCTGCTCGCGAATCGCTGGACGGCCGACGAGGCGATAGTGCGGCTGGCGTATGAGAACACGCTTGAAGGGTCTCCGTTGAGGAAGCTGTATGTGAGGTTTGTGGCGTACACGAGGAGCGTGGACAAATTTTTCGAATCCGACGGCAAAGCGCAGAAGGAAGGAGAGGGCTTTTCGATGGATTTCATGAGGGATTTGGTCAGGGCGCTGTGTGAGAGGGCCGGGGCGAGGACGCTGATGGGGAGGGAGGCGTGGAGGGGAATTGATAGGAAGGGTTTCCTGTGAGGATGCGGTTGCGTAGTCGAGACAGGCATGGAGTACGAAGACTTCCCCTGTAAGTTTTGGCGTATCTCTTGAGCTGTGTTTCTTGAGAGGGTCTTGCCTGCAGCGCCACCCTGAGGCTCTGGTTATACCTCTTTACTTCGCTGGCTGCCACTTTTGTGTGACAACAGTACACTCACTCCCATTGATGCACTCAGAGGTCGCTACCCGTCAGCTTTCACAGATGGGTGGATTCCTGGCCGTAACCCCTGTTTCCTCCGATCCTGCGGAGCTGAGCGACCTTTCACCTCTTTACTGTATTTCACTTCATACGCCACATTTGTCCGGTACATTCGTCCCACACATTCGTTCCACACAATCCTCTCCCAAGTTCGCACCGCACACCACTTGAGACCTCGAAAGATCTTTGACATCTACCACCTACACCAGCTCTTAACAGCCACTGAAAGCGACAGATAACAGCGTCACAGCGTCTTGACAGCTCGGAGTTGTACTACCTATGTTCGAGACGCCGCCACTACGTTGTATGTGAACTGAGAGCAAGATACCAGGAACCGCCACACACTGTTGGCGCGTGCCTCGCTGGTCTCACCTTTGTCCTGTCTTTCAATTTGATGGGAAACCAGTCCTTGGTTGCTAAACGCACTCATGTTTCAAGACGATTATAAACAAACGGATTCAAGACGCTCGGTATTGAGAAGGCAAGTATAGTGCTGCTGCACGCAGGCGTATATGGGTGCTCGAACAACACCAGGCTTGGAGACTCAAGCCTGCACGCCTTGTTTTGCCGATGAAGGTGAATGAGCTGTCGATGGTCAAGGCAAGTCCGTCCCATCAACAACGCACGACCCCTGAATCCTATTCCATACCAACTCCCGTGACGTTCCGGCCTTCGAGACGCTCTCGAAGTGCATGCTTCTGTCCGCTTGCTGTTGCTTGGGTATATCGGTATTCGTAACCTTAGAAGCGGCCACGCATCATGAGTCGTCGCCGTAGAAGATCTCCTTGTACCGATGTGTTGCGTCGACGACGGCTTCTACGGCTGCGAAATCTGTTGCCGTTGTCAGTAAAAGGACCACGAGTACCTGAGGACATACAGTGGGTGACTGGGATTGGAGGTTTCGCGACAGATATGCGGGAAGACAGTGAGATTGTACGATACGAAGGAGAAACGCAACTGCGACGATCGTGGCCCCAAGGGGTAATCCTCCAGGAGAACTTGGACGTGAGAGAGGAGGGAAAACAGACAAGTAGGAAAGTTGAGAAGAACACAACATATCGCGTACCAATATTCGTCCCGAAATCGGTACTAGCGAGCACTTTAACACTAAGATCGTTCTGGACCTTCCCGACAATCTCCACAGCGTGATTGAGTGTGAGATGCGAGTCCTGCGAGGGGAATATCATTAGCATGATACATGTTGGAGCTCCAGTTTTGCTTGAGTCTTTTGTAGCGGCCGTTGCTGTCTCTGGAACTTCCGATGGTATGCGCTACGCTTGGACAATGGACGGAGAGATGTAAGTAGGAGGACATATGGTCTTTCACGGTAGATGAGAGGAGAAAGAAATGGTCTGAGGAGAGTGTCCGCGGAATGCACGGCAGACTTTGTAGTGAAAGGGACGATACCGCGTGGGATCTACTCTACGGCTCATGCAACTGCCTTCCATGCCAGAGCAGTAGAAGCAGAACGAAACCAAAACACGGCAGTGCGGATGTGACATGAGAGGAAACGGGACAGAGGCTCGGCAATCTGTGTGCACATACCCGATTGAGCAGCACAGCGATCTGGCCCCCCGCATCTACCGTAGCCTGTTCGCCGCGCAGCTGGACGACTTTGCCCAGGATGCGGACGGTCTGGTGGGAGAAAGTCTCGAGGTATGGGGCGGTGATTCGGGGCGTGGCTTCTGACATTCTGAGAGTTGAGTGGACGGGGCAGGGCAGTCCGGAAGACGCTGGGATGTTGGTTGACGCGGTGGGTGGTCGACGGCGAGTTGGCGAGTCGGGGATGGTGAGCGGCGGAGGACGCGCGACGACGCGCAAAGGGGACCGCTGCACGTAGGCGGTGGCAGAAAGGCTGTCGGTCGTCGCGGACGTGGTGCGGATCCCCGGCGTCGTATCGACATCACTCTGGCATCACGGAGCCGCTTCACCCGCGGAACATGTCGGCGGCCCAACGAGCTGCTGGCAGGCAGGCAGGCAGAAACACGGCAAGCCAACAAGGCCGTAGAGGCCATTTCGTACAACGTCGGCTGTGGGCTTCTGTAGCTGCAGCGTTCCATAGACATCTCGGGCAACTATACAGTCGATGAGCTTCCTCGTAGTCGGGGGCCGCCCATGCCCGTTGAGTGATGTGGCTCCAGTAGCCGAGCGAGAGGCAGACTCCAGTCCGGTCGCAGCCCAACACTGGCACCTCTGCGATCTTCTCGGGTGGGGTTCGTCATCCTGCTGTCACCACGATACCACACTACATGTCCCCTTCCATTGCCTTCGCAGCCGTGTGTCTCGCACACTTGCGTCCCACTTCATCTCTCCTTCGAACTTCGACCCTCCGTAGCTGCCTCACTCGCTGTGTTGCCGGTGCTTGCTTCGTGCCTGTTCACCACCATGGCCTCCTGGCGACACGACCGGGCACGATGCGACAATGACCCAGGTGACTCAGACGCCTGTCGACTCGATACTCGATGCTTGACGTTGCGACTGGACCCAGCCAAGTCGCTCTCGGCAGCGGATGCCGTGACACTTTCCTCGACCGTACGGCCCTTTCTGCACCGCTACTCCAGCACGGTCGTAGAAGTGGAATGGAACAGTAGATGAGCGCTCCCATATGGTCGGACGTCGCAGCAACGACAAGCACAAGGCGCGGTTGGTATTAGTAAAGCATTCTCGTTCAGACTTCCGCGATAACACATCTTCCATGTCACTTGCGCATAACAATGGTCTCGGTCACCTGTCTCTCTTTCCTACCCTGTCTCGATGCTTCATTGCTCAGATTGCCCAGAGGACATGCCGTGGACAACTTCGTCACCAACGTCTTGGACCGTCGCGGTTCGCAAAGTCACACCATCGTGACATCAAGATACGAGTACGTACACAAGGTTCGTCGCGGTGAAGAAGCTAAAAGAGCGCTACTGAGAAATGTTCGAGTGTAGGGAACGACACCAGCCGCCGAGGCAAGCGCCGATAGAGCCAAAGGCAATCCGTCCAAATGGACACGACTGCACTATGACCCTTGTGTGACGTCGATCATACATTGTGACAGATACTTTTCCCAAGAAACTCCGCATGTTACGCAAAGGAAGCTGCCAACCAACCCACATTGCTCTGGGGTATATCTTCGTTGCAAGAGCCAGGAATGACGGTGGTGCTGGGGATGAAGCTAGAACGAAGGTCGTGCAGACCCGTCAGCCACCAGAACCGAGCAATCTGGACAACTTCTGCTCGTTGCTCTCACTGTCTTCGAGCGGTGCGACAAGGGTCCTCGACGACCCCACCTTCGGTGCTTTCTTCTCGGCGACGCCACTTGATCTTCGAATCGCCTCCAACATAGAATCCTTTGGGATCGCGGTGAACTCGGCCGATGGAGAGATCACGTTCGCCGCCTGTCCCACGTACTCTCTGATCCTTGTGCATCCGCAGTTGGCCTCGACGTGAGTAAGGACCATGCCTTTCAGCGACATCAACTCGTTCCTCAGGTTCGCAATTTCGGCTCTCAAGAAGGTGTTTTGAGCTTGTGCGTTTCTGCCGCGCTCCTCCAGGCCTTCGGTCCAGACCTTTTTCTTCTGCCGACATTTCGCAGCAGCCAAGCGGTTCCGCTCGAGGAATCTGTCTCGCTTCACTCCATCTTCTGGGTCTTCTGGCTCCTCGGACTTGATTGCGACCTTACTACCTCTTCTCCTCTTCGATGGAGGCACCTCTCTGTTACTCTCTCCGGTCGACGGAGGTGTCGCGTCTGATCTTCTCTTCTCCGCAGTCCGTCGACGGCCGTCAACAAACCCCGCTTCCTTTGAAGGAGCAGCCTTGTGGCCCACATCAGAAGACTCGTCGTCGGGTGGTGTGTATTGACCATACTCCTCTCGGGTACCAGTGGATCGTCTTGTGTACAGGATATCCAACGGTGAGATCTCTCTCTCCTGCTCGCGTTTCCATGTCTGCCCTGGCGGGGTGTGATGGACAGGATACATGGGCATACTGACGTTGCCAGGATCGACAAATGCTGACTGATGTCCCATGGTTGTAAGAGCCGTAGGGTATGGAATGCCTGATGTGATGCTTACATGATCGGTGAAGTTCGCGAACGCATCAGTGGTGTAGGTTTCATGGGGCCCGGAAGATGCAGGTTGAGGCACGTTTGCAGAAGAGCAACTGCCAACAAAGAAGCCGCCATCGATCAAGGCCATTCCGCTAGGTTTCGCGCGTTGAGTAACGACCATGTCCGTTTCATCAAGTGGCATGTCCGCATCGAAGAAGCGAGGCGTCACAGGCTGGCTCTCGAATTGGATGTAGGAGGAAAGAGCATTGAAGTCTGGCAACTCGTCCCGATCGGAGAAAGACTCCGAGGCGCTGGCCAGGGAGACTTCGTTGGTGGTCATGTTGACTGAGGTCTGGTCGACTAATATCGACGGGCTCGATCTCATGCGCGGAACTCGATGTTGAACGGACTCAATTGCACTGTCTCGGTGCTTGCGGAGTAGGTTGAGGATCCTGGATGCTGTTTGGGGGAAAAGACTATCGCGATACAGGCGATGGTAGCTGTGGACAAAGGGTCGACTCTATCTCGAGGTTATCAGTAGAAGGTTGGCCGCCGAACACGGACGAACACGAGCCTCGCCTAACGAGCAAGAGCGCCAGGACCGTGAAGATGGGGATGCGCCCAGTGGAGCTGATGGCTTGAAGGATTGATGATGGCAGGCACGTCCTGGAACGAGGAACAATGTATCGAGAGCCTCTTGAACGGTGCGGTGGCGGCAGAGCTGAGGTTGTGATGGATGTCGGAGGAGGTTGTGCAGATCGAAAGGTTGGAGAGAGCTCGGGACGTGGTGCGGCGCTGCTTCCGCCAATCAGGTTCGAGTTGCAGGGCAGAGGAAGCTTCTCCTCACGCACGAGTATCGGAGTATGGTGATCGTGTGCTTTGCCACACTGCGCTCGACAGAGATCCAACGACTACCGTAGCTACTGCGCTCCCTTGGGAGCGGCTCGATGGAGGAGGCTCGTCGCGACGTGCAAACGTCGAGGCACACCGATCCTTCCATGCCGCCAGATGGTGCCCAACGTCAGTGGAGAGGTGGCAGACTGCGCTAAGGCAGAGTGGACAAGGATTCCCGATCCCCGTCGGCCATCGACGTTTGCGCAGAATCCCATGGGCCGGCGCTGGGTGTGCGGCAGGTGCGTGCCTGTGAAGCGGGGTGAGTCGCTGTTCTAGCGGCGATAGCTCCGACCCATCGAAAGCCACTGAGAAAGACGGCTCCGACATTCCGCGTCCGTGCTCGCTCGCCGCAGCGCCACGCTCCGCACGTCGCGACACTGCAGTCTGTTACGCGGCGTCGTTGGGTTTGTTTCGCTGCGTGGCCATCCCCACACTGCCTTCGAGGTCCCGTCTTCTTCTGTCTGCTCGGGCACCGTAGCACGCACGCGAACAGCGTGGGCTGCAGGTCATGTTCGCGCTCACGAGCGTGGGAAATCCCGGCTCGGGCACAGCAGCTGGGCATTCAACACATTCTAGACCGAGCTACTCGTCACTGTGCAGCTGTAGAGCGCACGCCTAGAAGCATGGACATCTGACGGCTCTCGCGCTTCCACACAGTTGCCGCGACAGGAGTCGACCGAAGCACGACGGGAGCCGGTGAGTCGGGCTGCGGCTGATCGACTGGAGCCGGCCCATCTCGTCTCGTCGACGCACCGCTGATTCGACCTCGTTTCGCGATCCGCGGACGTCCTTCGAATGCGTGAGTGGGCAGCGAACGAACTGCGCGTCAGTGTGGGGAGATCGACCCTTCGTCTCCCCTACCAGGCGAACTCTCAGATCAACAGCAGTTGGCGCAAGCAGGCAGATCGGCCCGGCGATCCGATCTCCTTACCTCATGCACGACACAACCGTTGAGCAGGCACACCAGTGTGGAGAGACAAGAGGGAAACCGCCATGCGGGCGTGGTATGACCCGCCTGACCCGCACTCCGCCCTGCGCTGCCTCACGCCTTGCACTCCATCGTAGCTTCCGAATGGCTCGCAACCTCCTTCCGCATGCTTCGTCTCCTGACGAGACAGACGTGGAGACTCGAGGGATGCTTTGCGGCGGCGAGGTTTTGTGGTGCGGCTCCACGGTCCCTGTTCCGACAAGCCTCTCCTCGACGTTGAGCGTCGCGTCATGTTCCTTACACGGATAAGTCGGAGTACACTGCACACTCCACCCTTCAGTTCTGCAAGCTCGCCTCAATTCGTCTGGTGAAGCAACCTATGTGGCCGCTATCCGGGTGCGATTCCGGGTGCTTCACGCATGCCATACATGGACTCTGCATCGGAACACCTGCAGAGAGGAACGTGTCCGAGTCATTGCGAATGTTAGGCATGTGCTTGATGCACAATGTCCTGCGTGCAGCGTGCGTGCTGATGCATGCTATGTAGGGCGAAGCATGCTGTTTGCATGGCTTCTCTTCGTTCGCATTGTTACCATCTCACGTACTGTATGCATTGAACCTCTTACAAACACTTGACTTATCTCTGAACACCTTAGATCCCTATTCTGCGGTCGCCTCTGTCATGTGTCTTAGATGTCCACACTGTTGCTGGAAGAGCATGGTGGGAGCATCGATGTATTCGAACTTACCAACTTAGTCGGCTGTCTCCTCGGAAGACCGTCCTGACAGTGAGAGTCAACGATGGCTTCTAATGCTTGGACGACGTGACAGTATTCGTGTCCACTACAAAAGTATAACCAGCCGTGTAGTAGCTACATAGCCCGGGTCTAGAACCATGATTTCTCCTTTCTGCTTGATAGCTGTCCTCTTCTCCACATCGCTATGAGCGCGATTGGTTCCAATCGTCTTTTGTCCCTCTGCTGCAATACCCCATGTTCTTCTGCTGAGGACTGCAGTCGATCTCTCTTTGTTTGGGGGTCTCCCCTCTCAGGCGTTCCTCCACGCGTAGCCATGTATTAAGAAGCCTACGTGTCTATTTCGTAGCAAAACATGATCCACTAGTTTCCACGATTTCTGCGATCCTCTATCCGGACTTTGCAGCTTGTACTTTGAAACCATAAGCCTTGATATACGCTGCAAAACACTGGCCTGATAACAAAGCACCCGTCCTCTTCCACCGTTTGTAGAACGAACATCAGCGATAGTTTCTCCTCATGCACACGTGTATACATGCACCCAAGCGATTGAGTACTACTACATCTATGTACTGCACAACACCTAGCGCGTAGAAGGGTGCTCTTGCTCTGCGTAGAGCCATCTTGAAGTGACTCACTCAATGCAAGGTAGTGTGTTCTAAAAGCCTAATTTGAGGCCGAGGAAGGTGAACAACGTTGCAGCACAATAGAGTTCCGGGACCCTGCATGCAAGGGCCGTCCCTAGGCTGAGCTTACGCTTTGTGCTTCCAAAACATCCCTCATCCACGACAACACTGTCGAACCGGCACACCCACATGTAACTCTAGCACAATTACTATATATGAGAACACAGTCGACTGGCCACTTCAACCGTGCAGGAACAGAGTTTGGTCACCTCGATGTCCGTCTCTAACAACTACACCTCAGATCGCGCAGATGAGGTCCTCCCAACGTTGTCCCAACTGCGGCGCAGAGGTTGCTGCATCAGATGCTCTAGTTCCTCTTGAGGCTCAGCGTAGGATATCAGAGCTGGAGGAACAGCTAACAAACGTGACGAGAAAGGCAACTGCAGCGGGTGAGTCGAACATTGTGCGAGTTCTGGTTGCCAAGACCTGTCTGGTGCGCCTCGAACCGCGGAACACGCGCTCCACGTTGTCTACCGAAAGAGGATACTCACTGCAGCAGTGGACAAGCACGCCGACTACGAAGACGAGCTCCGTCAGCTCAAGTCCTCGAGACGCCCCACCATCGACGCAACGGCGTCCGACACGCACCTTCTCACCTTGCATCAAGCCTCAGCGCCAAAAGACCGCTCCCATTCTGTGGTGGACGTCGGCCGGCGCTCTTCGCTGATCCAAAGCCGCCTCTCCTCCTTCCTCGGCGCCCGCAGATCCATCAGCTTCGCTCCCGGCCAGGCAGACCTGCAAATGGCGCTGGCGCGCGAGCAGCACGCGCGCCGCGAGGCCGAGACGCAGCTGCAGGCGATGAACGAGGAGGTCATTGAGCTGACGGAGAAGCTTTTCAAGGAGGCCGGCGAGATGGTCGCAAAGGAGGCACGAGAGAAGGACAGGCTGGTGCAGAGGGCTGGCGAGTTGGAGCGGAGGGAGGGGGAGAAGAGGGGGAGGGTGGAGAGGCTGGAGGAGGCAGTGAGGAGGATCGAGAAGGTGAGGGGGTTGCTGGGGGAGAGAGGGTGAGAGAATCGCTCTGGACGAGCGAAGGAGGGAGCCGATGCTGGTCTGCTCCCACAACTCACGAACGACGGACCTTGCCGCAGCGCTGACTCTGCAGGGAGTGGTTATGCGCCTACGTGAGGGACCTTGGAGACAAAGAAACATCTGCTCGGACCGCTTGTCTGCATTGCAGCAACTCGACTTTCGGCCAACTACAGCATCAACGGATCCGCCAACGCCTCTTCTCCGAGCAGGCTAGGAATCGAGTCCGGCATGGCAAGCGTCGCTCTATCTGGACCGCTGTCGAGACACTCTACAGGACACTCAACCCACGACGCCCTACTCTGCCGTGCTACGACATGATTGCTCGTTCCTACAACCCCTGCACGACCTCAGCCAAGCGCCACACAGGCCGACGTGAATGCCGAGGATGATATATTGGCCGATGAATCCGCTTGGTACTCACCGCCCATGAGATACGCGGACAACCCAAGAAGCAGACCAGTCCAGACCGAACCTCTCTCGTAACCCACATGCCACGAGGCTGCGGGCAAGGAGGCAGGCAGCACTCATCTGCATCCACTCTGCCGGCTTCTTGTGCGCACAAGAAGCACCGCATGACGCTCGCCGATGACTACCGCTGCTTCATCCCCTGTGTCGCGGTTTGCTCAAACGATGGTGGGAGTCGTGCTCACACGACGATGGGGACACTGCAGGAGATGCCGTAGCGTCTCAGCAATACGACGAGAATCCCTTACAGGTGTCGCTGGTGGCAACGGATTGGGAGCAGTGGAGAGTGGGCCGTGGTGATGTGTATCCACGGAGGCTGTCTGCACCGTGTCCTATGGACGGTCTTTTGAGACGTGTTTCCCAACTCATCTTGCGAGCTTGGAACAAAGGAGTTCTGTGCTGAAAACGAGGGGCAGAACACTCTAGTCTTGGCACTGACGAAGGAGAAGGCATGTCCTCGCCTCCACGGCGCACACATCACATCTTCCAATTTTCCGGGCATCAAGTACGAGAAGCCTGTGTCTCGAATGTTCTTTGGATGAATCGACCAGGAGCTAGGGCAGATGTTGCAATCCAAGAAGCTTGCTTTTGACGCCTGCGTAATCTACAAGCCAACAAAGCCGAAAAATGTGTCCAAGCAGAACCCAAGTTCCACGAATTGTCGGTGCCAACACGAAGACCTACGAAGCATTCTTCATCTCCCTCAGTGCAGCCATTACGTCTACCGGCTTGCTCTTCCCAACCGCCTTCTGGACCTCCGGATCCTGATTCGACCGTGTCAGCTTGTAGTAATCGTCGCTGCAACGGATTCGGCGGCACTTACATCAACTCTCATGAACACATTATGAAGCTTCTCGTTTCCGATAGTGAACTTCCCCTGCGTTTCCTTGTTGCTGTTCGCGAATGCTTCAAGCTTTTTGATCGGCTCGGTCTGCATGATTTTGAAGCCGAACTTGACGTTGCCTTTTGTGTACTCGTGGCCGGGCTGTCGGAAGATTCAGTACTGCGGTATTCCCAGCAGAAGAGGCGAGTTGGTGGGGGGCATACGTAGACTTTTGTGTCATCGGGCAGAGCAGCGAGCGTCTCGTTGAGCGCTTTGTGCATTTCTTCCGCTGTACCTTCGAAGAAGCGTCCGCATCCTAGTTTTCATGCGTAAGTGTTCGCTCCGACTGTCGATTGACGGGGAGCGGTGTACCGCCAATGAAGAGCGTGTCTCCCGTAAAGACAGCCTTGTCGTTTCCATCCTCGAAAAGATAGCATATACTGTCCTGAGTGTGGCAGGGCGTGTGGAGCGCCTTCACTTTGATGCTGTCCCCGATCGTGAACGTCTCGCCGTGTTTGGGCGTCTTGGTCACCTTTGAACAGTCCCTGCCGCCGATAATCGGAAGCTTGTAGTGCTTGAGCTGGGGATGTGTCAGTCTGGAGTTAGGCATCAACCATGGAGATGGGAGGTGAACGACCATCTCTGAGTTGCCTCCTGCATGATCGTGGTGACTGGTATATATCAACAGTCGTCCCGGGCGTATACAGATTCATGCTTACTGGTGGGTGTTGATGATGTTGGTGAGCTTGATGTCGCCGCTGTCGACCTGCTTCTTGAGCACGGGTAGGACTCTGGATAGCGAAGCACAACAGTGAGAAAGTACGTTCCTCCCCTGCTCCGGAGTCTGTCCTTACTCTGAAGGGTTCGCCGGATCAATGATGACGGCGTCCTTTGACTTCTCGTCAACAACCAGATAGGCGTAGTTGTTCCCCGACCCCTCCCCTACCGAACGCTTCAGCAAGTACACTCCACCGTGCTACACTGCGGCGTCACTCACACATCGGTATCGATTTAATATGCATCGCGCGCGATAGTGCAGGCTATTCCTGTCTCAGCAATCTCCCACCACCAGCAACATGTCAAGAGCTTACTAGAGGAGCAGCGGTCCAGAGAGATCTGATAGAGGAGCGTTTCACAACTGCAAGCAAACTCATCAGTGTTATGGGGATCACGATGTGCTGCAGCTTCATGTTGTGGCTGCATCCACTTGCCGAGCCCGGATGCTGTAGATGTATGACATCATTCCTGACTGATATAGCTTACTGCGGGGTCCACTCTTCGTAGGATTTCCAGGTGAGTGCCGTCCGGCAGTGGTCGTTCAGCTCAGACGTGCTCGACTAACTCGGAGTACTCCTCCGAAAACCTTTCGGCCCTGCATGTACGGTGAGGCATCCACTTGTTCTCGTACTTCTTCGCAGCAGCTTTCTCGACGCAAGAGACGGCATGGTCAGAACGGGACGCACATTGAGGAGAGTTGAGATGGTGCTAATGACATTGCGCGGGAACACTGAAGAGAGGCATCGCTACATGGCAGTCCGCATTGTATCTTGACTGACCGAAGACCTTGCGCTGGGGAACCCTTTTTAAGGGTAGAGGCATGCGCTGGAGCCGATGGAGTCTTACGAGGCGATTTACCCCGTCTCATGAGCGTCCATGCCGCTTTCCACACCGTAGCGACCGAAACTGCGAAGAGGATTAACATCAGACTACTAAATGACTTCACCAATTTTGTCGTCGTTGCAGATTGCGTCCGCGCAGGTGCCATAAATCTGAAGTCAGGCGACGTTTCGTGTGGACGTCGGAAAAAGCACCGAAATCTGCCTGAAACGTCTAGCCTTTTGGTCAACATCTCCTACGATACACACTACTAATTCCGGGGTTCATACCAGCAAGCCATGCAACTGCAGCACTCTGTCGGCGTTCTCGGAGCGCTGTCACCAGCATTTCGTAGGCCTCCAGGTCCTCCTCGAGCGACACCGGACGTAGATCCCATGCTCTCAAAGTCCAGTTGTGTCTAGGCATGCGAGGGTGTTGCTTGTTCAAGTTCCTTTGAGCGAATTGGATTGGTGTCAAGCCGCTAGCTGTCCGCCTGGTGAGGTCGGCGCCCGCTTCAATGAGGAGCTTCGTATAGTGAAGCGCGCCATTGCCTCGATCGAGCGCATGCAAAAGAGCCGTAAAGCCAATGCGATCTTCGCACTCGAGCGCGAGTCCGTATTCCAGAAACACACTGATAATAGGATCATTGACTTTGACTGCCTCTATCACTTCAGATCCGTAGACCTTCTGTTGCCATGAGGCCGGAGGAACGCCGTCTCTCCTGCCGCACCCGGCGTCAAGCAGAGTCCTATAGATATGCTCTGGTTGTCGAGTGCGTATCGCAACGTAAAGCACATTCGGGCCACTGAACGTTGGGTTGCGCAACAGCTCCGGCAGTACCCAGTACTCTGCTTTCGGATCGCCGAAATACTCACCAGGACGTCCTATGCGTAAGGAGAACCATCGTTCGATAAGGTCGTCCACTGCTCCAACCGGGTAGGATTGGAAGGTAGAGCCATGAGGGTATTGGGCTTGACCAGACAATGATGCACCTGCATTCAACAGCGCCATCAGAACTTCAATGTTACCATGCTTGGCCGCAGTGCAGGCGTAGGACGGATGTGAGGCTGACAAGGATTCGTCCAGATTTATTCCCGCTTGGAGAAACGGTGCAATCATCGGTAGAGTTCCATTCGCACTGAGGGACGTCAAGAAACTTGTGCGTGTCGCTGGACCTGCTTGCTGGACCTCCAAGACCTGTAGGTTGGCGTCCAGCTGTTCGATGCGCTCGCTCCGTGGCTGACGGGACGAGGAAAGATTTGGCACACACCGATAACTTCTCATTTCCGCCTCGAGGCACTTCTGAAACGTGGGTGTTGATCGAGCCAGCGCTGCAAGCAGCCAAGCTTCAGGCGTATCCATCTGTTGCACGGTGAAGAGATCAACGAATCTGTACACGAATGACTGCAAAAACTTCAGGCCGGTGCGTGCTTGAAATATGAAAGAGCAAGCTGATGTTCCCTTATGATCAGGTATTGCTAAGTCAGTACCAGCGCCTATAAGTAGGCTAGCCATTTCATGCAGTCGCGCTTCGACTTGGTGTTCGCTCATCAGATAGCAGCACAGCACTAACGGCGTACTGTACCTGGTCAGCGTTCTAAATCAGCGATGGGAACCTCATTACACATACCGTCCTTTGATGTTACGACAATTCAGATCCGCTCCAGTTGCGAGCAAGAACTTGCAAATTTCGAGCGAACTGGGTCTGCCAGCCATGAAAGCGTATACAACTTCCTTTAACGGTGTTAGCTGCGCTCTACCGGTGTAACCACGACGTGGACTTACGTGAAGCAGTGAGTTACCCCAAGGTGCGACGACATCTGTGGCTCTTGCTCTTTTGTCCTTAAAGAGTTTACGGAGGCCACTGACGTTTCCACTATGCAAACACTGGAGCAGATCTGGATCTTGGTTGTACGCACTTTGTTTGAGGTTCCAAGTAAAAGAAGGCGCACCAATCTTGCACCCGTAGAGATCAAACGAGAGCTGTACCACCCTGTTGGCAATCCAGGATGCTGGGTATAGTGAGAGCTTGATAGACCAAAATCCAATCTTCTCTTCGTGATCCGCACTGTCCTGCTCTCCTTCGGCAGAGGACGTTGCAATAGTCAGCATACCGATTGGGAACTGATGCATTGATAGCTGCCACGACGACCCTCGCGGTAGGCGGACCTTTCTGTGCGAGCGGAGTGGGACTGAGAGCATTTTCTCTTCGTATGCAACTTGAGAGGGCCATGAGCATGCACCTCGCTGCTCCAATCCGGTGTGGGAAGAAATGAGGTCGCCTAAGTCTGCGCCCAGCAAAGCCAATTGAGTTCGTGGGTGGTGCTCGACACGACCCCGTTCTGTAGCATGGTAGACTTGTAAGGATGATTCGCTCCTGGGTATACCCCTTAGGTAGCTAAGCGCTAGCTGTTGACCTCCATCGCAGTCTTTCGTGTCGATCTCCAGTAGCTTTTGCGTTACACGTCTCTCGATACCTTGCTCTTCTTTACACATGAGTCTGGAGAGGCGCACCTCATTGACCTCAGACTCAATGAAAGCGTAATGTGCTTGAGCTGAGCTAATAAAGCCATCAACCCTCAGGGACTGGGCTTTCAGCTCCAACATCATCGATCGCGTGCGAGAGCTGTCGCGTTGTCAGCTACCCTCAAGTTACTTTTCCGGGTGGAATCAACTTACTCTGTGAGCATATTCAGCATGAACGTAGCCGTGTCTAGATGGCCCGAGAACATTCTCTCATATTTGGCTAACTCATCTTCTGAAAAAAAGACTCGTGTACGGGCAACAATGTGCCTCTTTGACATAGAATGCTTCTGGAATCTACCCCATAGTTCATCCACCTTTTTCTTGAAGACTTCGAGGTCGAGCTTCATTTCAGCAGCATGTTCGACCCAAAGATCCTGGAAGTCCCCTGATGGGGGGCATCCTTGAAAGCCCTCTTCCACAGCCTTGGTCTGTACAATGACTCCTTCCAAGCGTCTGATCTTCCCAAGCAGCCTTACAACATCGTCCGGGGCATGCTTCAGAGTCTTGCACACATTTTGCAGGGTCTTGCAGCTATCGACTGCAACAGCAGCCAAAGCAGCGATGCTCCCTGCGAAACCAACGAACGCGACAGCAGCAGATGCAGGTTCCATCCGTACTTGTGTCGAAGCCTTTAGAGTTATGGTCTGTAACCTCAGGTTCAGGTTGCTCAAGCTTAGAGCTAACGGGTGAGCGATTTATAAAACATGCACCGAAACACAATCTGGCGACAGCGAGCAGATAGGTACCTGAAACCAAAGCCGCGAAGACTACGGTGTGGCAGAGCATCCTATACAGCCTCCACCAGTCTGTGTTACAGTACGCCACCTGTGCTCCCGAACTGCTTGTACTCAGCGCTTCCGCCCGGTTTCGCTAATTATGAAACGTGCAAGTGCAGAATCTAGGATCGACATCCCTGCGATACTTGCACAGCCTTCTTCTGGAAAAGGCCGCGAATTAAATCCTACAACAAGGCCCGAAGAACTGGCTGTCCTGAGATACAAGAGTTGTACCACAAACTAGGTACATGTGTCCATTCTTCCGCTCACGAGTCCCACGACGATGAATACAACACGACCCTCGCAACGCGAAGAGCACCCTTAGAATCAAATCATACAGCTACCCAAGGATCCTGCTTGTAATCGACTCCACGCTCGCAGCCCCTAAAAGTCAACATCTTGTTGCCGCTACGTGTGAAGTTGCCCTGCCAGTCCCAATTGATGTCACCGCCATCGCCCATATTAATCAATAGGCCCTCCCTGAAGACCACGATTTCATAGGGAACGACCCTCGACTTTGGCGGCTCAAAATAGTCGACGGAGAAGCTCTCAACAATGCCGTCAGCCGTGAAGTGATACTCAAGCTCCTTGTTGATCACGACCACGTTGTGAAGTCCATGGTGGCGTTCTTGGAAGACGTGATGGGTCATCCGTAGAACCCAAGCGGCACGATCGATGAGGTGAGCGTCGGATGCCGTGATAGAGTCCGGGAGCGGAGCTCCGACTGGGCTTCTTGCATTCTCCTCGAAGACGCTATGTGTGGTGTTCCGGTCGGGATTGTCTGCGTACAGCTCCTTCTCGTTGGTAGCGGAATAAACAGCTTCGGGATCAACACGGGCTCGCCCTCGCAGTTTGAGCAAGATGTAGAGCCCAAAGGAAAGGGTCACGAGGCACGCGGTCAAGGACCACATAAGTACAGTCCGCATTGTGAGTTCTGTGCAGCCTTATTAGCCACACGTATTTGGCGAAAAGCTCGTCGACAATCCTACCTCGTGGCGTTTGATTAGGAGCCTTTACAGCAATCAGATCGTTGTGACTCTCTGTGTTCCCTGAATATTGGTGGAGGAGCACTTTCTATATTCAAACGCATTGCACAGAAGGGCCGATGTGCCTGTTTGCCTCGCCGCATGCATATTTCGACCTGTGCCAATGGAGAGCGATGCCTCATCGCCCTTTTGGACTGCCTTGTTGGCTTGACACAACGCAGTCGCTGTTAGTGTTATCGGCATCCATGGATCACCCGATGGTTGTTGCTATTTGGCAGCCTCATGCAGCCCCCCAAGGTGAGATTGTTCCAGATGTGCTTTCTGTGGCGGTTCGACTCCGCAAGGAAGCGGGGTTGCTGCGGGCGAACAGCAAGCTCTCAGTCAGTTGGAGGATGTGGAGCCGCCGGCAAAGTGTGTTTCAAGTTGCATGAAGATGGAAGAGACACCTAGCTTTGTACACGAGCAGTCAATCTCTATCATCAGCATCATCAGCTGTCTTCCCACCCGTCTGAGCATTCCGCCCCTCGTGTTAAACTCGCGATAGACTCAATATAGTTCAAAGTTACCAGTATCTCTGCGATGCGTGACATGGCTACAATGCTCCAACCTGTTCTCAGCTGGTTGTTGCCGGGCTATAATGGCTCGCCGCCTAGAGTAAACGACTCGCCCGCTGCACTTCCACTGCGCATCTTGACTCACAACATACGCTATGCAACGTCATCCCCTTTCAAGAACGAGAAACTTTGGGAGGACAGACTTCCACTGATCCTGAATGAGCTGAGGTACAACACGCGGTTCCTCGACTCCATCGGACCCCAAACTTCGAGGACCACCTTTTCATCTACCAGCGTTCCGAGCGGTACTGCATTCATTTGTCTCCAAGAAGTCCTGCATAGTCAGCTGAACGACATCCTGAGAGGTCTCAATGGGGACGAAGCATCATCGAAAACTAGCACTGCCCTGCCGACAGGACCCTTCTGGGCGCATATAGGGGTTGCTCGAGAGGACGGCGCCGAGAAAGGGGAATACAGTCCCATCATCTTTGCAGTGCAAATCTTCCATCTGCTGCACTATGAAACCCTGTGGCTCAGTCCTACCCCCGACCGGCCAAGCCTGGGTTGGGATGCAGGAAGCATCCGCATTGTGACGATAGGGGTTTTCGAGCACAGGGTCACGCGACAGAGGATCGTTGCCTGCAATACTCATCTTGACAACGACGGTGGCCAATCACGGAAGAAGGGCGTTGCCATCATTCTTGACGCGATAAAAAGAATTCGATCAGAGTGGAAATCAACGGGGCCGGGCGGGAGTACAGAAGAGCCTGCCGTATTCCTCGCCGGCGACTTCAATTCTTTTCCGGACCAGGAGGCGTATCTGGAGATGGCAGCGAGCGGCCTCATGGTTGACCTCTTCCATTTTGTTGAGCCCAAGAAGCGATATGGGGAGAGTATCACCTTTACAGGATTCGAGCCCCACAAACACAAGGAAGAGCAGGGCCGCATTGATTTCATCTGGCTAGGACCGCAAGGAGCTGTGCAGACTAGGAGGGCGTCAGAGAAGAGCCTGAACTGGCAATTTGAGGGGTATGCAGTGTTGCCGAACCTCTACGAAGATGGAGTCTTCAGCAGTGATCATCGGTGTGTCGTGGGAGATGTGGTGCTGACGTCTTGATTGGAGTAAATGACAGGACATGTAGAGGAAGGTTATTTGACAGATAGGATATCGTGATTTGCCCGAGTAAGAGAGAAGATCTTGGACTACCTTGAAGACAACAGAACACGCCACTTGCTGTGGTCACAAAATGGGCTTGCAATACATCATATACCCTATTGTCTGGCCTCCTTACTAAATTGTGTACATTAGAGTTGGGTGTGAAGTTGAATTTAGGCAGTGGCTCAATATGACGTCACTTCTCTCGATACCTAAACTCCAGAGTTATTTTTCGTAGAAATGTACCGCGCAAGAGCTATACAGCAGAAGTGCCTTTGAGAGTTTCCACTGACTGGCATCCGAAATCTGTACCCAAGCGACAGATCATCATTGTAGCTACGTGAGAGGATTCGTCATGTCAATTGGCGTGGCCATCATCGGCGGTGGTATGCTTCGAGCTCCCTCGTTATGGAAGCGGCTACGTACAGCTAATACGAGTTTATCCTCCAGGTATCTTTGCCAAAGAAGAGCATCTTGCAAGTTCTCTCCAGCACTACTCAAGCTCTACGAGAAGAAGCTAATAACCAGCAAGCCAGCCGTCCGACAAGCAACCGAGAATCTGACCCTCAAAGCCATCTACTCGCGCTCCCTCAAATCCGCCAAATCCCTCGGCGAGAGCCTGTCTTCCGTCGACCTCTACAGCGACGACGCCGGCTCGGGCAAGAGCTATGCAGACCTCCTCAAGCGCGACGACATCCACGCCGTGATCATCGCCCTCCCAATCCTGAAGCAGCCGGATTACATCAAGCAAGCCCTGAAAGCGAGCAAGCATGTCCTGGCCGAGAAGCCCATCGCGAAAGACGTGGCTACAGCGAGCGAGCTGCTGAAGTGGTACCACGACGAGATCGACACGAAGAAGGTAACATGGAGCGTGGCGGAGAACTTTAGGTACATGGACTCCTTCCTGTACGGCGCGCAGCAGGTGAAGCAGATGGGCCGCGTGCTGGGATTCCGGACGAGGATGCAGACCTACGTGCAACCGGGGTCGAAGTACTACGAGACCGAGTGGCGCAAGACACCGGAGTACCAGGGTGGATTTCTGCTGGATGGCGGCGTGCACTTTATAGCCGGCACGAGATTGCTGCTGCAGTCTGAGAATGCACCGACGCGGGTCTCGGCCTTCACAACGCAGTTGCAAGGGCATCTGCCGCCAGTAGATACCGCAGACGCGACTTGGAAGCTCAAGAACGGGAGCAGTGGGACGTTCGCTGTATCCTTCGGCACCACGTTTAGTGGAAGCGAGTACACCGTGGCGTGCGAGAAGGGGACGGTGAGTGTGTCAAGAGGTATGATTGTTGTGACCAAGGATGGCAAAGAGGTAGAAAAAAAGGATTTGACCAGTGAAGGCGCCGGCGTCAAGCAGGAGGTGAAGGCTTGGGGTGAAGGCATTGCCGCATCGAAGCAGGACAGCCGGCAAACGCCCGAAGAGGCGTTAAAGGATCTTGAAATTGTGAGTGATTGTACGACCGCACCACTTGGAGCTGCGTTGATACTGGATACAGCTGGAGGCCATGTTGCGGAGTGGAGAGCGTAACGGCCAACCGATAGACCTCAAACTATGAGTGGAGTAGAAGACTTCCGAGTTAGTTCAAGCGGCCGCCATGACTACAGGCTTCGCAACCTCCGGTGGTTCCTGCTTGTCCACGCCGTTGATGCCCAACTTCTCCAGATCAATGGCCAAAGGATCGGTATCTGCCGTAGCTTCTGTTGGTCCGGACATGCCCGCAGGAGGCAGTGCCCATTCTGTTAGAGGCGTCTCGTACTCCCATCTTCCTGCATCACACGCGTATCGTTTCGCATGCAGGTATATACCTAGCTCGTGAGCGCCCGGGTCGCTGTAGAGAGGTGTGTCGCAGATTTTACACAGCTCGCCCGTCATCTTCTCCGCCTTCTTCTTGTTATATTCGTCTACCATCTCGTCGTGATATGCGACGGCCTCTGCGACTTCGTCTTTGCCCATTCTTGATAATCGCGTCATGATGTCCTCGTCGTTGTCCGCGCTGTCCTCTCCTTGTGCTAGATTCGGACCGAAGACCCGCTGGTTGCAGTATATCGGGTCATTGGCGATGGAGTGGCCAAGGAATTGAAGATGCACTCGAAGCTGATGCGTGCGGCCAGTGAGTGGCATACAGCGGACGATTGAGTAGCCCTCTTTTCTCTTCCAGTCCATTCCGTCATTGATCTGGGTCTGTACTTTGTCTGACATCACATCTCCATTGCTGAACTCCTTTGGCGGAGGCGGATAGTACGCAAGCCTCTTGAATACGGTCCTCGCTTCTTTTCCATTTGCTCTGACCCTGTTCAATCCTAACTTTGGACTAATCTGCAGTATCGGCTGTTCGCATACCACCTCTCCGTCTGGGAACCTCCCTATGACCCTAGCCACGTACTCTTTCTTGACAGTCCTGTCTCGAATCTGGAGGGAGATGTCCTCGGCCGCTTTCTTGTGCTTTCCGATGAACATGATGCCGCTTGTTAGTCTATCTAAGCGATGGCAAGGTAAAGGGTTCCAGCTGTATCCGCGATCGGCGCGCATAATCTCTATGATGCTATTGTAGTTGTAGCGGCCAGCAGGATGGACGGGGACGCCGGCTGGTTTGTTGATGACAATCATGTCGTTATCTTCGTGGACAATACCGATGGGTTGCGCAGTCACTGGAGGCTCGTGGCGATGAAGGGTGTGGGATATTATCTCGCCGTTCTTGACGATGGTGTTTATTGATGGAACAGGCTTGCCATTCAGGGTAACTTTGCCGGTTTTGATAGCTTCTTTCTACGAGACCATTCTCAGCTCACATGCGCTCAGCAATGCACAGGAGGAGTGAGGACCTTACGTAGTATTCTACATCTCTGTCTCTAAATTCGTCCGAGAATATTTCAAGTAGCTCTCTACCCCGCCATCGCTCTTTGCAGTACGTATTGTAGGTAAAGTGATATGGGATGACGCGTCTGAGGGCGTTCTCGAGATAGTATGGCCTGGGCCAAGGGTCACAAGGCGTGACAACAACTGCTGGAGGAGGAGCAAGGAATTCTGGCTTCTCGACAGGTTGCTCTACCGTGGTGAGCGCCATGGTGTGCGTGGGGAGGCGGCCCCGGCGCGCCAGGAAGGCTAATACTCGATCTGAGGGAGCCACGAGGACGACGACGTGGAGAGATTGAATGCTGTCTGAATGCGCATTGAACGAGCTGTAAGAACGGAACTTTTTGGCATGCGCCGGAACAGCCAGGAAGAGAAGATTTTCCGAACCTCGGCCCAGTCAGACAACTGTATAGACATTAAAACGGTCCTGCATTCTGATATCAAATATCTACGAGTAATCTCTCCAGAGATCTGGCCGTTGTCCCTTGTTTCTGGAAGAAGTCTGATGCGTAGAGCGTTCGTCAGGCGTGACACATCGCGACCTTCCAAGCCATGGCACAAGCAGAGCTCCGGAACCGGCGTCGAGATGACTATAAATTTCACCTAGAGTATAGGACAAGATGGTGAGCTTACTACTCTTGCTCTCTCTCTCTCCTTCGTCTCACCGGACGAAAGACGTCATTGTACCTCTTCTTTTGGTCGTTGGTCCAATCGTTCCTCGTGCTTTCTCAAATCGACATTCCGGGCCTTTCGTCTTTTTGGACAGAAGGGGAATCATTATTAAACCCAAGGGAAAGAATCTCTTTGCATGGTTCATCGTGGCCACTCAACATCTGCTGTTGTTGCATCGCCTACTGAGCGTTCTATAGTATTATGCTCCGCTGCTGTCTTACTCTAACTCTACAGAGGTCCTACTAATGCTTTGCTCGTAGGAGTGATAATGATATGTACGATCACATGAACAACAGCGTATATTACTTTCTGTGAGACCCTTGCACCTACACCCCACAGTTCGCAAAACCGGTGGCTGAGACCAAGAAGCTTCGATTCGGTCGTCAACACCTATCTAATAAACCACTGTTCTCTGCACCCGCCAACGTCATCACAAATCGGTCTCGTTGTACACTCGCACTGTGACTATCTTGCCCCCGTTGGCTTCCCCGCTGTAGTCGACCTGGGACTGAGAGTGAACAAGCTGGGAAAGAGCAGCGTCACGTACGAGATTGGCGTCTTCGAGCGTGGGGATGAAGAAGTCAAGGCTGTAGGGAATTTCATTCACGTCTTTGTAGAAAGAGAAGGCAGAAAGCCGGCCATGGATGGCATGGCAGAGAGCTTACGGACGGGCTTAAGCGCCCTTACAGTTCGAGAGAAAGCAAAACTTTGAGAACACATCATACGCTCAGCCCAACGCTGTGGGAACCATTCTCTGCGTAGTATTGAAGTGTGGACTGTCCTCCGGAGATGACCGGTGCCGTCCTCTAGGGCAA
This sequence comes from Cryomyces minteri, assembly GCA_005059845.1. Classification (NCBI taxonomy): domain Eukaryota; kingdom Fungi; phylum Ascomycota; class Dothideomycetes; genus Cryomyces; species Cryomyces minteri. The sequence continues at coordinate 28,406 of NAJN01000146.1, forward strand.
CAGAGCCGTGTACGGAATATGGCTGGCAGTGCTGTTCACATCGCAAAAGGCTGCTCCGTTCGCACATCCTTTGCCTGTGCGTCGCTCAACGGTATCCTGGCCTGCTTTCAGTGGATCTGTCTTGTTTCACAACCCCTGCTACGACTTTCTTGAGCGCCAAAATCGATTGTTGTCCTACCGAGTGTCTGTGGTCAGGTACAGTTTGGAGCTCGTGGGTGTCCTACTCACGAAATCTCAGTGTAGATCGTATTGTACCTTGCCATTCCATTCTAGCAATGCTTTCCACCCTACACTCGCTGTCCCGTAGTGACGTCGAGCAAAGGAAGAGCGCTATGGTTTGAGGAGGAAGCGATGCGTATACCTAAATATCGGTATCTCCAATCCATCGAGCAACGTTCTTACATTCGGCTCTTATGTACCTTGACGGCGACTTCAACGAAGTATCTGATTGACTTCGATACCGACTGGGCCACCACAACCCAAGAAGCATTTTGGAAACCTCTTAATGGGCTTGGTGCTTCTCCACGGAGTCGTGCCTTGGGACATTTGACTGCGCATAACGTAACCGTCTTCTCTGCACTCAAGTTCCTTGCATGCACGACCGTGCAAGTTCGGGGCATGGCGTTCAGCAGATCCGGGGGGACCTTGGGGTACAGATGTTGGGGAGACTTCGTCGGGCTCAGCCGCGATAAGGGAAGCTGGTGTGATTGGTGGCTGCTTTTCGCCCGTACACAGCTTAAGGTGCCTACTCTAACACACCAAAACTCGAGTTGATGAATGAAGACGGCTGGGACTGTAGATGAAGTACAAGTCGCTCCTTCCCTAACAGCGCTCCATAGCAGTTGGGGCTTCGAGTGTTTGCAGGATGCAGATGGGTGAATAGAAAAACGGCATTCCCTAGCGATCGCCTTTCGAGGATCTTCCCGCAGACCGCAGACACGAACGACGCAAGCCGACGGGGGTGCGGTCCAATGCAGAGCTTCGCTTCCCAACCTCCGCTGCCTCAGGGCGGTCCTGGATGCACCGCGGTCGGCGAAGATGCCATCTCCTTTGTCGTGCGCAAGTAGTGTGTCAGACAAGGCTGCGCCGGTGCACAAACTCAGAGACAGACAATCAGATGTCTTCGCCACACGCGACAGCACACGACGGCAGTCTCCTATCTGGCCGTCCTCCTCTTATCCCAAGGAACAGCTCAGCAGCGTGACGCTGGATTTATCAGCCCTCGTTCACCACTCATCACCCTCTCTCATGCACCCCGTGCCCAACACCTTCTTTTGAACCACTCGTTACCGACTCACTCCCTAAAACCTCCCCACGACTGGCCTCCCCATTCAAACATCTCCTCGCGAAGCCCTTCTAGACCGGAACGGGTCATTCAGAGACCCGCGCCGGCTTCTGCAGCCTTGGGCCGACGCCCAGTCTCACCGAGAACACCGTCCGGCTGTGGCTGACCGAGTGACGTCCGCCTGCTTCCTCCAGCGACTTTGCCTGTTCCGTGGAACTATTGAGTAATAGCGACGGCTTCCCGACACGCGACCTCGACGAACGCTCTTCAAAATGATGGTCCCGCGATCCTTCAGGTACTCTTCGCCTTCAGAGTACGACGACAAGAAGCGACGTTCGTCGACCAGGATGATACGAACAGGAAAGCCAGAGATGGAGAACACCCACAAAGCCACGCCATCTTTCAACACAAGTGCCGAACCCATATCGGTACCCTCCAAGCCCGTCGTAATCCCCTCTCGAAGTACTTCCGGCATTCCTGCGACCACCCAGACGTTGAAGAGCAGAGGCCAGCATGGCGCAAGGAGGATCCGGCCACACGGAGATGGACACAAGTCCGACACAATACCTCCTGCAGTCGCAGCATTACTAGCCATGACCGCTATCCCTCCACCGAAGTCGCAGCAGCCGCACCGCCGGCGGAGTAATGTCACCAGCACTTCGAGGCGTATATCGATAGATGATCTGGTACAAGAGTGGAGACGAGAGACGGTCTCTGCATCGTCTCTTAGCAACGGCTCACCAATGTCAATCCTCTTGGAACAACCGGACGAGACCGAAAGCGACGACAACAGCATCAGTGGTGGCGTTGAGAAAGGGAGGGATCTGTTGGCTTCGTGATCCGTCTCGAGCGATTCAGTGCCTTCCTTGGATGCAGACGACCGGTCGGTGACTTCTTGGAGCAGTCCTTCGACGCCCGAGTCCTTGACGACTGGGAAATCAGGTACTGCTTTTGTGCGGAGAGAGAAATCCCTGGCGTCACCGGAGATATTGGACTGCGCCTTTGACCATCCGTTGAGATCACCACACGCCGACGAGCAGGACCCATTCTTCGAAGACTTCATATCTAAATCATCAGCGCGCACAGAGGTTGCATCGTCCAAGTTCACTTCATCCTTCAAGTCGAACCTCACGGCATCTTTTCAAGCTCTTAAATCAGCGGCAAAGTCATTCTCGAACTTCACAGCACCGAGCATTCCGCCAGATGACTTCCTCACTCGTTCGTTAGTATCGCAGCGCTACCCAAGCGAAATGCGCCCGAAAGCCATTGAAGGGGTTCCCACGGCTGCCCTACGACGCTATCTCAATCCAATCCCTATCACACCTTTCGAAGAACTACAACCGCAATATCGTGAAGCATTGCAGACCGACATCAAAGACGAGAGTTACCCCATGATCAGGATGCAGACATACACACGGCGACCTCGCACAGACAAGCAACCGCGACGCTCCATCCAGCAGAGCGGAACTGATCCGCTCAGTGAAGCTGGCCGCGTCATGGCACCCACCGTTCGCCAGCGCGAACCGCGGGAAAACAGCAACTTCCTTCGCGTGATTGTCCTGGAGATGAACATGCGCCGAGAAGGAAAACTAGATCCGAAGGCCGGTGGCAGGGCGAGGATCTGGCTGCCGCCTAGGGACACTATCACCAAGACCGAGAGCAGTGAATATGGCTCCGAGAAGAGAATTCCTCGAAGGTGGATCGGCGTCAGCCTGGCTGGGTGAAGCGCCGTCGGGGTTTGGGTTGCTATTACGTGAAAGGTACTTTTGGTACCTCGTCTAGACCCTGAATCTCGGACCGTCTCCTCCGACCGTTGGTGCATTAGGACTCGCTCTCGTCCCTTGAATCCATCAAGAGACTGGCTACCGCGGACAAACAGTGGTTCTGCATCCCGGTCAATTAGTTTGTTTCTTTCACGGTGAACCCAGTGCGTGAGAGGATGGATCTCCGGGTCTCGAAAGACCCACCAGATCCCAGAACAATTGGAGATGCGTTACCTTGTCGCCAGTAGCCAGTGTCTCCCAGAGATTGAACTTGGCATCGAATTCTCTAAGCCAACTATCGTACTCACACTAATCCGACCCGCCGCGCTCGGCACACCGCAGGAAGCTGGGACGATTCTTCTTGCCTGTATCAAGTCTGCTTCTCGCCACATGCGCATAACCAGCGCGTCGTAGCAATGCCCACAGTACCTAGAATTGCAAGCCTTGTTCAAGCTTGATATGCTCATTGCGTCAACTGCGAAGCATCCATTGATCCATCCTCGCCTGTCGTGTAAGCAGGACCTGTCTAGACATACCCCTGTTACCGCTTTATATTCTTTGAGGTCTAGAGTGGTATATACCTTAGAACAACACAGATGTTCCTGAGACTCTCTCGTGCTTGTCACCTCCTCACTACGAGGCGTCAACTCACGCTCCACGAGGTCATCGATTGTCGTGGCAATGATGCGTCCCGCTGACAACTCCTGTACGGGTTCTTCTACATTCTGCTTCCTGCGTTGAGAGATCACGATGTGTACAGGAGGACGTAAAAGGCATGTTTCTCACACGACTTCGACAGGAGGCTCAGCAGTTCCTCAGAAGGCGTCGCGTTCTTCGGGCATGGACCTGGATAGCCTATCCAGCATTCACTCAACCCTCTCTCTTTGCGGCCCGCGCATAATCTTCCGCCTCTGCGCCATCATGTGCGTGAACAAAACATACGAGCCTATCGCACCGCACGCAAATTAGCCATGCCCACACATCTCTCCACTCCCAGCATAGCACGGCTTTAACCCTACTCACCCGGCACATAAACGAACAGCACCCCCCTCAGCGCATACGCCCACCCCAGCCCCACCCTCTCCGCGGGCTCAATGCTCTTCCACACCAGCGCGCACTCGCTCGCGATCCCCAGCGGATACAGCACGAAGAACGTGTTGTACCGCAGCCAGGCGAGCACCTGCGGCACGCGGCCGACGGAGAGATGGAACGCGAAGTAGCAGTACCGGATCACTTCGGTTATGCTCCATGCCAGCAGCATGCTGCTGTAGAAGGGGGAGGTCGTGGTGGTATAGGGGAATTGGGCGACGATGCCCCAGACTAGGAGGAGTCGCGAGGAGACTTGCATTAGGGTTGTTAGGAGGGGAGCGCGAACGATGCCTGTTATACATTGAGGTTCGTTGTCAGTAGTCTGCGACATAGCAATACCCCCCGTCCCTTGTGTTCTCTTCTCTCCCGTACGCTGCCTCCCCCTCTCACCACTTCTCAGCGGTGTCAAAGATCTATGTCCCACTCACCGAACAGCGCATGTCCCACCTCCAGCACGGCCAGCGTTTGCGTCCACTTTGCAAAATTGCCCACGCCGCCGTACGCGTTCCAGTACCCGACCATCGGTACCAGCAGCACCACGCGGCCCAGCACGGCCGTCCAGAGGATGGCGGAGACGAAGTTGTAGAGGATTAGATAGTTGGTCTTGAGGGAGAGGGCGGGGGTACGCGGAGGGGGAGATTGCGGGCGGTCCATGGTTGGTGAGATGCTGTGAGTTGAGGTGGAGCGCGGAGTGTGAGGATTGGGATTGGAGATGGAGCGTTTGGTGCTCTGAGGTTGTCGTTTTCGCTGTTGAGCTTCGTCGAGGGAGACGCGAGAGACAGGGATGAAGCCTGCGTCTGGGCAGACGCTAAAGCTCGAAGCTACAGTAGAGCGTTGTTGCGTCCTGAAGTGGTCGCATCGATGGACTGTCTGCCCTTCGAGCCTCTCGACATCATCAACACTCTTCGCATCTCACTCTCCACGGCGTGTTTCTTCCAGACCTGTACTTGCCGAGTGGCTTGTGGAGACACTGTGACCATAGCGCTTCGTTCTGTCCTGCCGTCGTCCCACCCGCCTGCCGCATCACCACCTTCAGACGCGTCTTCCCCGCCGAACATCAGCACTCTCGAGTCCAACAACCTCGACCGTTCGCGCACCCTGCCTGATCCTGCAAGCCAGACTACACCTCGAGGATGGCTTCTTCATCTGAGCTTTCCGACGTCGAAGTCCCCGACGGCGCGTCGAGGCGCAAATCCGGACGCGTAGTGAAACAGCCCGAACGCCTCACCAGGTCAAGCCCGCTGGGCGCCGCGAAACGCAAGCGAGCAGACCAAGATGATGAGGACGTTGACACTGCAGACGACGCGTCGGAGGACGAATTGAGCGAGGGCGAGCCCGACGAGGAGGAGCTCAGAGAGAAGAGACGTAAGGCGAGCAAGGCGAAGAAGCCACCGCGCAAACCAGCGGCGAAGAAGCCGAAGACGAATGGCGCGACCGCGAGTCTAGCAATCAGGCCCGCGTCTGGACGGCCCAAGACTGCGACCCGAAAGCCTAAGAAGCCGCGCAAGACCAAGCCTTTGCAAGACGACGCAGCTCAGGAAGTCGGAGGGCTGTATGGTGAGCGCATGAGTTGTCGACATGTTGCAGGAGACGATACTGATGTGCAACCACCACAGCCGAAGTGTTCGCTGGAGGAGAAGATATGGACTCAGTTGCGGATGCTTGGGTCCAACGATTCGCCGAGGACGAACCCGAAGCAATCGCAGACCTCGTCAATTTTGTTCTCAGGTGTTCTGGGTACC
>NAJN01001460.1:0-11085 GCA_005059845.1 Cryomyces minteri
TTGAAGAAGAAGGCCGTGGTTGCGCTCTCTGCTTTGGCGCCTTACTTCTCTGATGGGGTGCTGAGCTTGTTCGTCACACACGCCATCGAGAGCTTGCGAGCATGTCACACCTGCCCATCGAAAACTCTACATCAACATACTGGGATCCCTAGCTAGATCAATACCTCGGAAGTTTGGTCCTTACCTGAAGACGCTCGCTCCCTTCATCCTTCAACCAGTCAGTGCTGAAGAGCTTGAGGACCAGATGGCGGCAGCAGACGAAGACGATGAGCGTGATCCGCAAATCGATGAGGTCAGGGAGGCTGCCCTAGTAGCGCTCGAAGCTTGCTTGGCTTCGTGCACCTCCGATATGCTTCCCTACACTTCAGACATCATCGAGGCTGCTACGCGCTTCCTCAAGTATGACCCGAACTACGCAGATGATGAGAACGACGACACCATGGGCGAGACACAGAGCGACGAAGAAGACGTGGACGCTTTTGGCGAAGATGAAGATTTCGAAGAGGAAACCGGATTCGATGACGAAGATGATGTTAGCTGGAAAGTTCGGCGTTGTTCCGCGAAGCTTCTGTATACCCTCATCTCTACGCGTGGTAGTGGAGATCTTCTTGAGGACGGGACTCTTTACACCCGAGTGGCACCAGCACTGGTCGCGAGATTCAGAGAGCGTGAGGAAAACGTGAGATTGGAGGTGCTATCCACGCTTGCGTCTCTTGTGCGTAAGACAGGTGACGGTGCGACTGCTCCCGGACTACATGGAAGTGAGGATGCGAACCACATCGCGATGGGCCCACCGAGCCGTAAGAGACGTCGTGGTGGCAGCGACGCCGGCATGTCTGATCCATACTCAAGTGTACTGCTTTCAAACGGGTCTTCGTCCCCGAAACCACCTCCTCCACAGACAGGACCTCAGGCAAGTTTGGCAAAGATGGTTCCTGAGATCGTTCGAGGGGTTTCAAAACTCCTGAAAATGAGTACGCTACCAACGAAGCAGGCGGTTATGACCCTGCTGAAAGACATCGTCATCGCCCAGCAGGGAGGCTTGTCCGATTACGCCAGTCATATTTTTGACCCAGTGATCGAGATTATGAAGACTTCCAATTCGCACATCGGCTCCTCAGCTGCTGTTGGCAACAGTGTACGAGTCGAAGCACTGCAACTACTAGGTGTGATTGCAGAATCCCACCCGTCCCAGACCCTGCAGCCATATCTAGGGAGAGTCATCCCCGCGTTGCGAGTAGCTGCGAAAGAAAAGTACAGCAAGGTGTCCAGCGAAGCGATTGGTGCAATCGAGCAGTACATCAAAGCCCTCACTCCGCCTCGCTCGTCTGGTGTCGGTCAACAGAACGCAGCTTATCTCGAAAATCTATACGATGTTATCGTCCATCGAATATCCGCTGCCGACACTGACACCGAAGTGCGCCAGCATGCAATCCATGCCTTAGGCCTGCTGATAGGCAGGACTTCAGGATCCCAGAGTTCAGCTTTCATTGTTCCGTCCAAGCGGAAGGAAGGTCTCGACCTGCTCTCCGACCGTCTACGCAATGAACTCACCCGGTTGGCATCGGTTCGGGCAATAGAGGACATTGCATTGCATGCGCAGAAACGCGCCGAACTACCTCCTGAATGGGTTCGAAGCGTCTCGCTCGAGCTGGGTGTTCAGTTGCGCAAGGCAAGTCGTTCGCTAAGAGGAGCGAGTCTAAGTGCACTCAGAAGGCTTGCTGCCAACCCAGCAAGTCGCGAGAACTTGGACGATGCCACAATCACAGAGCTCGTGAAGTTGCTCATTCCTCTGCTCACTGACAACGATCTGCATCTTCTCGGGCCCGCTCTGGTCATCCTTGGTACGTTTGCCCAAGATCGAGCGCGGATCGTCATGAACGAGGAGGTCATCAATGCTGTCTGCTTCATTGTCAAGACAGCCCTCAGCGGTGGGGCTCTTGACGCACTGCTCGCTTCGGTGAAGACGTTTGGCGAACAAGGCGTTGGACAACCACTCATGCAAGCATTGCTGAAGAACGTAGGTATTGGCGGTAACCCGGACTTACTCGGGAAGGTTATTGGTACTCTTCTTGTCTCTGGTGGTAGTACAGTTGGTGTCAAGCTCAACGATTTCGTCAACGAGTTGAATGCTGCTCAGGACGATCAACGGAAGTGCCTCGCTTTATCGGTCCTTGGCGAGGCCGGACTACGCATGGGCTCCGCCTCTCCGCTGCCGCCTCAAATGTTTATGTCTCAGTTCTCGTCGAGATCAGAGAAGGTCCCGCTTGCCGCTGCTGTTGCTCTCGGCCGAGCAGGAGCCGGTAACATCTCGACTTATCTCCCCGCCGTTCTTTCTACCATGAACCAAAGTCGGCAGTACCTCCTACTTCACACTGTCAGAGAGATACTGCAGCACAATGAAGCCGAAGCCGACATCCTTCCGTATAGCAAGACATTGTGGGAACACATCATAGCGGCTTCACAGAATGAAGACAACAAAGCCATTGGTGCGGAATGCATTGGTAGACTTGCGATTATTGACCCGAAAGTCTACCTACCACAGCTGCAGGTATGTCAACTACTTGCTCGTGAGTTCTCTGCTGTTACTGCACTAACAGTCGCCACTAGACTTTCCTCAATGATCGCCAAACCAGCGTTCGTGGCATGGTCATCTCAGCGCTCCGCTTCACGTTCGCCGATACCGACGAAGCTTACGACGAGAATCTGCGACCAATAGTAGTGGAAATGCTCACCACAATGCTCAATGAAAGCGACCTCGAGAATCGCCGACTTGCTCTTACAACTCTCAACTCCGCAGTCCACAACAAGCCTGGCCTTATCGTGCCCCATCTCGGTCAGCTCCTCCCCCTCGCCACGAAAGAAACGATGATAAAACCCGAGCTGGTGCGTGAAGTCACCATGGGTCCCTTCAAGCACAAGGTGGACGACGGCCTCGAGCTCCGCAAGAGCGCGTACGAGACATTGTATGCGCTCATGTTGACGGCCTTCTCGCGCCTTTCCCTGCCCGAGCTATACGATCGCGTCGTTGCCGGCGTTGGTGACGACCACGATATCCGCATCCTGTGCATCCTCATGCTTACCAAACTCATCACGCTTGCACCCGAGGAGACAGTACGTCGGCTGGACTCGCTTGCGGAGCACTTCCGCGTCATTTTGTCCACAAAATCCAAGGATAATGCCGTCAAGCAGGAGCTGGAAAAGTCGACTGAGACGAACAAAGCCGTTGTCAAGGCCAGTGTGCTGCTCAACAGGGAAGAGTCAAGGACGAAGGCAGGAGAGAGTCCGAGGGTATGGAGCGAGTACTGGGAGTGGGTCCGGAAGGAGTTTCCGACTCTGATAAGGGGTGCTGAGGACGAACTCAAGGCCGTTGGGGATAATGGGAGGAGGTGAGTGTTTATGGGTAAAAGTCCTGAAAGCTTGAGGAGACGGCATTGCTTCTGCGCACGCGCATCGGCCGTCGAGAGGGATATACTTGGTCCATCGTTCAGTGCATGAGCGTTGTATGATAGTGTTGCTCTATGAGAAAGTAGATGTTGGCGCGGTGGACCACCTTACTGCATCTTCAGACAGATTTTCACTTGTCTTCCCCACCACCACCATCGATGCGCGATTCGGGCTTTCCCACCTTTCCATTTCTCGGCGAGTTGTCAGGCGAACGATGTGGTAGTGTTGATGTGGTTAGCTCCCGCAGTCCATACAGTTTCCCTTCGACCTTGCTAGCTCTGCCTCACCGTCTTCAAAGCCGCCTCGTTTGCTCGCTATTCAACCCACTTTATGCAATCCTCAGGACTTGGTGCCGTAAGTAGACGATGTGAACCCGCCAATTCGACCATGTGTCGTTCGCAAGCAGCTAACCCGCCAGGATGTCACGCTGCCGGAGATCCCAGATCGGCATCGTTGTGATAACATCATGTCATAGCAACACCCAATGGGAGGTACAGCGCCGAGAATTTCAGCGGTGAGGCCTTTCCGGCGAAGAAGATCAGTAAGGGCTTCTCTCTACCTCCTCACAGAAAGCCAGTTGTTGGCGTCTTCCCATGTCTTCCGATTCTTCACGAGATCGTCTCCTGCTGATTGGACACCAGCGTAAACCTGACCCACCCCGATATCGTCAGTAGTTACATCTTCGGGGAGCGGACCATGACGATACGTACCGCATCCCAAAGAGTCCAGGCGGCTTCGAGATCATCGATGAAACTGATACTGTGTGGGAAAAAGTCGTTCGCGCACTTCTCTACGGCAGCTCTTCTAGATTGCGTGGCAGTAGGATCGTCATGGGTGGGTAGCTCATCTAGGTAGTGCTTGACGGCTATGCCAAGGATGCAATCGTGGTCTTTCAGGAACGGAAGACTGTGTCACGCCAGGTTAGCGTTTCCGAGCCCGTCGTTCACGGCACTTAGGGGGGGTGATGATGGCATACCTCAAGCCCATCTCAGCAAAGTCCTTGCGACAGCCATCTTCGCGATCAGCGTCTCCAGCCAGAAATAGAGTGGCAATGCACATTTCTACTAGATCCCTCAGATCGCGACGAACTGCAGTGGTCATCGAATGATACGCCAGAATGTGTCTGCTGAGTGGGCCAGTATAGCCAATTGGCCCGTGTCGAAGCTTGCCTAAACAGGCTACCCGTGAGATGAGCAGGCAGTGGCGTCTGTCTGTCTCTGAACCACGGTATGGTGCACCGTGGTACGGTGGCACCTTAAACATGTTGTCAGGGTTGAGTAGATTGAGACGAAGTAGCTCAACAGCAATCAACACGGCTTCCTCAAGCTCTGCTTTCTCTGCTTTGACGAAGGCGGCGTGTAGAACCCGGCCCCAGCTTGTGAGTGTGTGATCAGATCTAACGTAATCACGAAGGTGCATGAAGCGCCAGATGGTGTTCCTTGTTATCTCTTCTTTTGACTGTAGCGCCTTTGCGGTGTCTCTCCTGGTAAGAGTCGTGCTTGCAAAGTTGTCGTCATGCAAGCTCATAATAGCGAAGCCCAGCTGGCCCAGACTGTCCTGTCTTTTGTCAGTCTCCTTGGCAATTGTCAGGGAGAAGAAGAACACGCCTTTGTGGCGAAGTTGCCGTTCACCCTAAGCTTGCTGGCGCACTCCGTGATGGTACTCTGCCGCACATTCCAATCCGCTACGAGGCTTTTAAGATCAGGGGAATCCCTGATGCTGATAACTTGAGTGGTGTCCCTATCAAACCAGCAGCGCAGGGCCACGTCTTTGTGCTGGTAGAAGCGATTGACGTGTTGCGAGAGCAGAGACAACGTCGTCATTCGAAGTGGAGTGAGTTGGTCCTTTATAAGCCTGTGGTATTCCTCTGATTCGCCAGTGTCAAGGGGTGCGATCTCAACAATCTCACCCGAAGCTCGCCAATCCAATACTCTGGGACCTATGAGACCTTTGGAGAGGTAGAAATAGAGCTCGAGTGCCAATTGCTGACTGTAAAACTCGTGTACATCTGCCGGAGCATGTTGTGCATCCGTGATTTCAATGTTGCCACTTTCGCCAAGTACGATCCGATGCTTGATCGCCATGCGACTTTTCTGAAATCGCGCCAGATAGTCCAAAGTCTGGTATTGTGGATCATCCTTATAACGCAAACACACAGAGTTGCCATCTGAGCCAGAGCTTTTCATGAGCTCAACAGCCGCTTGGACCTTGAAGTTGCCACGTTGTGGAGCACTCTCGAGCTGAGGTAGGCTGGGAAGGGAGGTCGAACCGGACAAAAGGACTGCGTCGACAAACGTGTTGGGGGCCACGTTACCAAGTCCATCCAAGCAGTCTTGCCTGTGGAGAAATCTGAATTGATTTGCACCGTAATCGAGTTCGACAACAACACTTTCGACATCGTAGAGTAGCACGTCTGTAGACCCGAAGATCAAACTGATATATTCTTTCTCGAGAAGATGAACAAGCTGCTCGTACGTTAGATGTACTGTCTTCACAATAGTATCAGCATTCGATGAGTGCTGACCTGTGGCCCCGCACTGTAGGGTGCAACTTGGAAGTCGATCTTCCTCTTGTGGAGGATCTCCTGAAGGTATCTGTAGAGACCGTCGACACTCTCCGGACCTGTTTCGATGTCAGCTTGCGCCCTTCCTACGGCATAGGAGAAAGATTACGCAGAGTGTCGAACATGTCGACGGCCGCCTTTGCTTCATGGTTGTTGTATAAATGCCAGGCCTGTCCGATTGTACGAGATGCCTCGTCGGAAGCACGGAACAACCCATCGTTCTTGCCCACTTTCATTCCGCTAAAAATGAAGAGCGCCTTGATGTTGTGTGCTTCCAATGTATCTAGCTGGTTCTCAACAATGAGCTCGAACGCGAGCGGTTGCCCACCCAGCGCAGGGAGCAGAGGCTCTCGTGTGTTCCCATCCATAGACATCAGCTTGATGAAGTGTGCAGCTTCGATGCCAATAGTCAGATCACTAAGCTGGGCAAGATCCCCGGTCCTTGACAGGGAGGCCGTCCACTGCTCGAGCGTGCGTATCATGATGGGTGGTGAGGGTGATGTTGAGGGAGGAGAGGAGCGCACTCCAGCGAACGCGCACTCAAAGCTGGGCGTGCACGCGGACACGCGGACACGCGCGGCAACCGCAACAGAGAAAACAAGAGCTGTAGACAGAGACAGAAGTGGTGTTTGAGAGGTACCAGTCTGTAAGGATGCAGGAAGGTGATCAATAATGTAGAGAGAGGTAAATAAGATAGCACTAGGCGCATAGCTACGTTAGTTCGTAGCAAACGACTCATGTTCTGCCGTGAGATGCCGCCTTAGGTTAAGGTAAGTTCATCGATAGCTAGGGCTCGTTATTATAGCATTCCTGCTGCTTGCCTTGCGACTCTCCTTTTGATTCACATTAAGGACAACCTGTTTGTAACCACAGGTTGCAGCAATAACATGGTAACATGGAGTTAAAAATTAAGTTGTAGGTTCCCTAAGGAATGTATGTAAGCAGTGTTTCCACAACGAGCTAATTTGCCCCGTTCCTCCAAGCTGCGCAGGCTGCTCAATCACCATGCTTTCACGCCGCTTGCTGTCTGTTTCATCCGAACATTGTTCTCAGACGCGTCCCGGGTGGCATGATATGGGTTTCTGCTTCCATCTGTCAAAAGGTCAATGAGCAAACAATGGTACGATGCTGGTGAGTACCGGGAGAGAAGTGTGCCGGAAGTGACGAGCGTTGTCGAAACGGTTACGGGCTGGCCGACCGTGGCCTCAGAGACGATTACGACAGCTCTGTTCCATGACCCCATTGGCCAAAACATCTGCAAAATGGCATGCTCCGTCTTCCTGGCCAACAGTTTACCGGGTCGAACTCGAAGCCGGTTTTCGAAGGGGACGAATATGGGTTTGGGGAATTACGTCGAACCATCAGCGCCCTCCGGTCTTATTCTCCTTCTCATAATCTTGGGGAATTTGGCCGTTTTTCGGCCAATCTTGACCCTCACCCACGCCGACCCTCCTAGAAAGCGTGTTATTGACTTAGTATTGATTATAACTCAAAAACCGTGACTCCTACGGCCTCCTAACATTCATGGCATCCTTACCGCTACCTAGTAGCACTGAAAGAACACCTCTAAGACCTACCCCGTCACCGTTAACGCCTCTAGCAAGCGGTACTACGCCATATTTAACCAATCAGCCGCTTATAGAGTATGAATCTAGCGAAGAAGAAGCTCTACCCACACAGCTAAGGCCTCCTTCGGAAGTAGAAAGCATTCCGTCCCTTAAACAGCTTGTCTAAGCTACTGTCTTAACAACTAGAAGCAGTATGCGGCTTGCAGCGATCCCGACGGCTCCTAACGTAGCTATACTAGCATCCACAGAAAGGACGGTAGAATCAAGGAGGATACAAACATAGGAGAAGCTAGTAGCGGTAGCGGCAGCGGTAGCAAAGAGAAGGACAGAGCAGAATATACTAGCCGCTTTGTTAAAGTCAAAGAGGTCGAAGCTAAAGAGGTCAGAGAAGTCAAAGAAATCAAGGTCGAAGGAGAAGTCAAAAAGGAGCTAGATAGCTAAGCTAGCCTTGCCTCCCTTCCGTGCAATCTCTAAGACTTCTCCTATTAAGCAAGATGTTGTTAATCTAACGGAGGCGCCTAACGAACCTCCTCTAAAGCGACGTAAGACAACACTAGAGCCGCTAAAGCCTATACCATTTAAGCTAGTTATTACCGTTTAGTACGACGCTAAGAAGCTTAGGTCAAACACCTAGGCCGTAGACACAACTAACACGGAATAGAGCACTATTAATAGCTTTAGCATCGTAGAAAGCGAGGACTACAAGGCTAGACTATGCATTTAGCGCTACTTTATCTCGTAAATAGCATTAATCACTACTACCGCTACAAATAGCTAGCAATGTAATATAATAGAGGACTTTGTGCTTTAAGAGAAGGAGGATTAGAAACGGCTTCTTAGTATAATCTAGCTTTATAACAACATAAAGCGTCCTAACGTCTCTATTACCATTACAACAATCTAGTCTCGTAGCTATAAGGGACCTCTTATAGAGAACAAGATAACGCATGTAGCCGTTAGCAACGTATAGCTTTAGTCACAAGAGGTAGTACTAAAAGAGAAAGGGAAAAAGGCTACAACGAAGAAGAAGAAGGTAGTAAAAACATTAACGTAGCACCTTACAGATAGCTATAAGGTTAAATAGTCTCTAAATAACAAGATCCTTAAGAACTTTGCATGTAGTAAGCATTATAGTAGCTCTAAGTACTACCTCCTATAGGGAGACTAGTATATAGGCCTTTAGTTAGATAATATTACTATCTAGACAAAGGACATTCTAGCTACAAAGCTATTAACTACTACTTAGCTATTATGTTACACCGCTTTAGGGCTTCTAGGCAACTTAGTAGGATAACAATCTACGTAGCATATAGCTTTAATTAAGATAGCTATTCTAGTTGTATAGTTACATAGGTAATAGGATATTGTATCCGCATTCTATGCGCGTAGTAGTTAGCCTACTACGCTATTAAGTGCCTGTAGCATTGTACTCTAGAAACTAATCGATGCCCTTCCTCTTAATGTTAGGGCCTCCTATCTATACTATCCTACCCCGCTTTAGATTATATCCCGGAGCGCACGTAAGCCGTACGTTTACCGTGCTAAAACCGTAGACGTCCGACACGTAACTCTAGACAGGCGTTATTAACCGGCCTAGTCCTAACATATTACTACCTATTATTAAGAGGATTATTAGGATGAATAAGACAAGGAAAAAGGCACTATCTAAGACGTAGATACTAGAGCCTCCGCGTTAAAAACAGCCTCCTCCCTATTTTACGTAGTAGTAGTAGTAATAGCTATATTAGTATTAGTATTAGCCGTATCCTTAGTAGTAGTAGTAGTAGTATCCGTTTTAGTATCTTTAGTAGTAGTAGTAGTATCCTTAATAGTAGTAGTAGTATCCTTAGTAGTAGTAGTATCCGCCTTCTAACTAAGTACTACCGCTTCTTAAATGCCGGTTATTCCCTTAGCTACAAAGTAGTTCGCTACCTAGCAATATTAGCATTAATCTAGCTACCTTACTAGAGTAGTACTACAACTAGCTTAGGATGATAAACCTACAATTTGTCGACGATTTTCATAACGCTAAGGATGCCTTTTTAGATAACTACTAGACATTTATAATGGTTAAAAAGGTAACGCTAGAAGACCTCCGCAAGATTAGCATTAAGAAAGGTAGCATTTAGAGGCTACTACGTATATAGATTAGAGCTTTTATTGCGTATAGAAGCTAGCTTCTAGATAGCGCTCTATTACCTAGCGCTTCTATAGTCTTTTTAAGCTCTTTAAGCGGTATAAATAGTACATCTACTCTCCTTCTTCATAGATAACACGTACTAATACGTGATAAAACAGCTTCTAATAGTTCACTCCCCTCCTAAACTCTTGTACCGCCGTGAATAGAAACCTTTCAAATTTATTGTTAAAGTCTTCTTTACTAGTAGTTAGCATAAAGGCGTTCTACCGCTTCATCTAAGCTTTTAGAAGGTAGAAAGCAGCCTTAATAGGATTAAAGTCTAGTAAGTACGGTAGTAGATACATTAGAAGGACTCCGTAGCTTTAGTAGAGTTTAAAGATATCCTATCCGCGGTAGTTAGCATCTATATATACTAATTAATAGCTTAACTTACATTTCCTTTGTGCGTACTACAATTATCTATAATTAGCACTAATGTATGCTACGGCTATGGATTACACTATAGTAATAGTTTTTCTACTAGCTACGTCTAAAAGATAGCTCTATTAATAGCTCCTTAAACAATAAAAGTCTCTAGTATAAAGCCGTTAACTAAATACGCCGGTAACACGCTCTAGCGTGTTAACTTCTTTAGTACTTTTACTTCTATAGTAGGACTACTAACTAGTAACTAGCCGTACTTCTAATCTAACATCCTTTTATTTGCTATGGATTCATCTACAAAGATTAACTGCTCTATAGTATAGTCTATAAGTTCTTAAACCTATCTATTCCTTAGGTGCTAACTCCTCTAAGTAGTAATTCTCTACATTACCTTCCTACTCTATCTAGCACGTTTTAGATACCATAAAACGGATAAAACTAAGAGGTAGGTGTCTAGGTTATATAGAAGGATATACTAAAGCTTATCTAGGTAGATTATTAGCCGTGCTATAATTACGTCTACAATATAATCTTCCTACTCTTTATTTAAAATCCGCGGTCTTCTTCTCCTCTTTATAACCGGTAGTTACGCTATACTATACTCTATTAAACATTTCTAGATCCTATAAACTAAGCTCTTTTTAAGCTCTAGATGCCTCTTTAGCACGTTGTACGGCCGCTTACTAAGCTCTAATTTAAAGACAATTATATCCTCTATATCCTACTTTACCCTAGCTATTATAGTAGTAGTAGTAGCGGTACTAAGTTTACACGTTAAAGAGGAGGATTATACGGCTTAGATAACACGTTTAAAGGGCTACTAGTAATAGTAGTAAGGTATTTATAGGCCTAAAATTAGCTAGCACGTTAGTATACCTCTTATTAGGCTTATCTAGCTATCTACATACAAAGTAAGGGCTTTATGTAGTAGCGGTAAGGTGAAA
>NAJN01001461.1:0-11053 GCA_005059845.1 Cryomyces minteri
GCGCGAACACGCCGCTCTCGAGCCAAGACATCTGGGCGGTCTTGCCATCATCACCAGGAGTTTCGCACGTATTGTAAGTCGAGGCGGCTCTCAGTGACACGGTTCAGCGGATGCGCGCGTCTGTTCAGGGCTTGACTGACAACTGCTCCACAGCACGAGACCAACTTGAAGAAGCAAGGCATGCTGCCGTTGACCTTCTCGAACCCCGAAGACTACGACAAGATCCAGCCGGAGGACAAGGTGGACCTCATGTGCACGCAGCTTGCCGTTGGCAAGCCCATGACACTCAGGGTGCACCCCAAGAACGGCGAGGTGTTTGACGTGCAGCTGTCGCACACATTCAACGAGGGCCAGATGGAGTGGTTCAAGAACGGCAGCGCCCTGAACACGATGGCGAAGGCGGCGAAATCCAAGTCGTCGTAAGCAGGCAAGCTGAGGATGTAGGTGGTGGAGGAGTCCTGGTCTTTTCCGTGTAGCATTTCCTGTTCTAGTATAACTGTGCGCAGCCGTGTAATCGAGCATGACGATGGACTGGTCGTGGTCGTGGTCGTGGTCGTGGTCGTGGTCGTGCTTCAAGCTTGCTCCATTCACACGGGCGACAACGTCACACATGTACACACGCACACACGCACACACGCACACACGCACACTCAGTCCCCCCGCCCCCGCCCCCGATCCCACTTCTCGCAGCTCCCGGCCGTCAACAGCAACAGTAACAGCAACAGTAACAGCAACAGTAACAGCAACAGTAACAGCAACAGTAACAGCAACAGTAACAGCAACAGTAACAGCAACAGTAACAGTAACAGTAATAGTAATAGGGCAAGGCCGTGTATGGAGAGGTGGAAAGGTGCAAAGGTGCAAGAGTGGAAATGTAGATACTGTACCTTGTTGCTCCCGTCGTATACAAGTGTACTTGCAACACAAGGCTGAGCCACAGACGCGGACCCTCTGGGAGAGGCATTGAACATCGAAACATTCACGCCCCGTCTCCTGCCAACAGCTAAAACCCCCCCGCTGATTCCATACCCGCCAGCCCATCTTCCCTTGTCACACTTGTCACCACGCAGCCCAGATCTGTTTGATGGGCCTCCGACGGTCCCACCACCCGCTCCGATGATGCGCAGCAAACCCTCGACGTCCATGCAGAAGACGTACGATGACTGCTACCTCATCTGCTCAACCGCCGTCTACTTCGAGAGCCAAGTACGTTCGGCGACTGCGCCCCTCCGCCCGTCCTACTGACAGCTGACACGACCGAGCAGAACAACGAGGCAGAAGCTCTTCGCTCCTGGCGCAATGCCCTCGACCAAATCTACTACCACAACGCCTACCGCATTCCTGCAAACTACCGTCCCAAATCGGAGACTGAGAAAGCGTTACAAGACTCACTTCGTGCCATGGAACTGCAGTGCAAGGAGCGTGTCGACCTCCTCGAAGCCCTCCGCGACAGCCGAGCCGAGTCCAAGGATGGAAGGCAACCACCTACTGCGAACGGCTCCTTGCGCGGTCGTGCTTCAGGCACCAAGACGTCGGAGGAGTCCGAAGAGAAGGAACGCTCGGGTTGGATGGGCCAAGGAACAGTCCCACCGGTGCAGTACCCGGACCTCTCACGCCCGTCACCAGCACTGCCGTATCGACCTGCGCCCAAGAGACCATCATACTCTTCCAAAAAGAGCTCTGGTGTTGACGTCCCACGATCGCAGAGTCTGCCCCAATCTCATGTGGACCCACCTCTACCTGTTGTCTCTCCGAGTCTGACGGTTCCACAACCTAGGAAGACCTCCAGGACACCTAGTCCAGAGAAGAAAGGCGGGATGCTGAGGACTTTGAGAGCTGGTGGAAAAGAAAGGCCGTCTTCAAGAAGGATGGCGAGTGGCTTGCGAGCACATCGACCGCCGGCTGCATCAACAGCGGCTACACAGGCTTGGAGCACCATACAGCGGCCCACTCACGAAAAGCCGAGACAGCTGTCCGCTGATGTGAACGGCAACGGGGGGCCCAGCACCTCTGCTGCTACATGGGACCCGTTCACAAGGACGTTGATTGAAAGGTCCTCGTCGCGCGATCCCGCCAGCAACGATAACAGCAGAGCATCCAGCAATAGCATCGTGAGACCTCCGAGCCCGTCCGACTTCCAACAATCAAGAAGGGAAGATGCACACGATGATCCCGCGAGATTCAGAGGCCACGCTTTGCCCTACCCTGAGTATCCTATGTTGAGCCCGCCGGAGAGTACGAATGCGTTCTCGTACAGTTCAGAAGACCTGAACGCGCCTGAGCCACCAAATCCTCCCCCGGCACCACCCAAGCTACCAGAGAAGCCGTTTGCTGCTGTCAATCAAAGACCCAGATCGCCCGATCGTCTTCCCAAGCCCAATGCAGCCTTCTTGTCCTATAGAAAAGAATACCCGCCAGCGCCTCCAGCCAATCCACTCAAGGTCCCGTCTACATCAGCATCGCGGACGGCGCCGTTCGGGGACTCCCCTGCTACGTCCTCCATTGACCCCA
Source organism: Cryomyces minteri (assembly GCA_005059845.1). Classification (NCBI taxonomy): domain Eukaryota; kingdom Fungi; phylum Ascomycota; class Dothideomycetes; genus Cryomyces; species Cryomyces minteri. Next base: position 2,512 of record NAJN01001461.1, read on the forward strand.
GCATGTCGTCCCCACAACGTAGGGCGAAGCCCACAGTTCCTCGTAAAGCTGTCAACGTCGCAAAGGCGTCCATTGAACGGCAGAAGCTTGACGATGGGCATAACCTTTCCTCAGGGAGTGGCGAAGAAAACAACAGTAGTGGCCTAGATACTGTGCAGAAGAGACGGCGACAGCCTGAGAAGATTAGAAACTACGTGCCAGTTGCCGAGTCGCCGCCAACGCCACGTTCGCCAACAAACGGTGCATCAGACCATGCCCCCGAGTCACGGGCCTGGGAAGATCGCGTGGCTCATCTTCTCAAGAACCTTCCCAAAGGGGTCGATGAAGCTGCCGCGAAGCAGATATTCAACGAGATTGTTATCCAAGGCGATGAGGTGCACTGGGACGACGTCGCTGGCCTTGAAATCGCCAAGTCCGCTCTTAAAGAAACGGTCGTTTATCCGTTCTTGCGACCAGATCTTTTCATGGGCCTCCGAGAGCCAGCACGTGGCATGCTACTCTTTGGGCCACCCGGCACAGGCAAGACGATGTTAGCAAGAGCGGTGGCCACGGAGAGCAAAAGCACGTTCTTCGCGATCAGCGCGAGTAGCCTGACGAGCAAGTATCTTGGCGAGTCCGAGAAGCTCGTGCGCGCTCTGTTCTCCCTGGCGAAGGCGCTGGCACCGAGCATCATCTTCGTTGATGAAATCGACTCGCTGCTTTCTGCACGGGGGGGCAGCAGCGAACACGAAGCTACCCGACGCATCAAGACAGAGTTTCTGATTCAATGGAGCGACTTGGCAAAGGCGGCTGCGGGACGGGAGACGAGCGAGAAGGAAAAGGAAAGAGGCGATGCAAGTAGGGTGCTGGTTCTCGCTGCGACGAACCTGCCATGGGCAATCGATGAAGCGGCGAGGAGGCGTTTTGTGCGAAGGCAATACATTCCCCTACCCGAGGATCACGTAAGGGAGAAACAGCTGCGAACGCTATTGAGTCACCAGAAACACGGATTGACCGAGAAGGATTTGGAGAGGCTGGTTGTGCTTACGGATGGTACGTGTTTCCGCCTTTCCTACTCCCCGTATGTTCTGAGCGTCAATGGGGTCAGCACCACGAGCGCACTTCTAATACCCCACAGGCTTCTCCGGATCGGACATCACGGCGTTGGCCAAGGATGCAGCAATGGGTCCGTTGAGGAGTCTTGGCGAGAAGCTCCTGCACATGACGATGGAGGAGATTCGGCCCATTCTGTTCGAGGACTTCCAAGCCAGTCTCGTCAACATCCGGCCGAGCGTTAGCAAGCAGGGTCTTAAGGAGTTCGAAGACTGGGCTAAAGAGTTCGGAGAAAGGGGTGGCTGAAACGTAAAAGCGGACGACAGCGTGTTCACACGAAGCTCGCGTACGGGTGAGCTGGAGTCCGTGGAAGGCAAGCGCTGCAAGTCATGTTCTAGCAACTCGCGAGGCGTAGCGTTTCGTGTACTACGCGTAAGCATACAATACACCAGGTCTTCTAGATACAACGTACTACGCTCGTCGAATACAAGCTATGTGTAGTGTAGTCTCTAGCAATCAATCGCTTGTTACGCACAGCTATATTAGACGGATCTCTTAACAAATTCTTAGCTAAAGCACCTTAAACCCTACTTAGCTTTGGTAATAGTCCCTACTTAGTAAAGAAGAATACAAGGGATTCAGTCGCTTTTAAGGCCTACTATAGGTGTAAAAAATGTTTTATACAATTTCTACACTTAGAGAGTATCTAAAACATAAGTATATAGAAACATAGTACTAGTTTATGTTATGTAAGTGCATAATAAGATTTTTTTTGTGTTAATCAAGTTAGTTGTTTAAGCTATGATTTTTGTAAGCTAATATAATATTTTGCGTCTAGGGGCTTCTTTCATTTATAGCCCGTCGTATTCTAGTAGTACTTTGCTTAGGCCTTCTCCTATTTAGTCTATATTCTATCTAGGCACTACTTACATGTTCTACTATACCTAGGACCTTTAGTCCCGGGATGTATAAGCTATTCTAGTCTCTCTTTACTATGATATAGATCTTGTAATAGAGATTTTATATATATTATAGCTAATTCTTCTATAGACATATTAATATACGGTGTAATATAGACATTTAATCACTAGTTCTATAGAACGCAAAACCATACTATTGCTAGTCCTCTAGATAATTCCAATCGGATTCTTTTTTAACGTAGGGGAACATGTAACACTATGATGATCGCTAACAGAACGACAGTTATGTCGCAGGTTTATTAGAAGCAGCGCGGTGGTATATTTAGTTTAGAAGCTAATACATCGGGGATACCCCATTAACACGCTGGAAGTGTTAATGCCATCCTCCACCCACAAGTAGCGCCGATCAGATGCCGGAGTGATGCAGATGGTATAGTAAACACCGAAGCCCCTGTGAGCGTACTTGACCCTTCGCTGAACGACGCATGCCGACAGACGAATGTGAGACGAACACATGAGAATCTTCACCCCTGCAAATAAAACCTCAACAAGACAAAGGGTTTTTATCCCAGCCCAGCCTTCGACGTCTTGACAACGTGGGCGATGGGCTGCAAAATTCCGCGATCATTGCCCAAGGCGCCGAGCGCCATACCAGTGTTCCAACCCATCTTTTCGAGCATGGCCCTGCCTCTGTTGTCGATACCGATCTCCGGCGCCGTAGCACCGACAATTTCGCCGTCACGGTAGCCTGCCTGTGCAGCGCCGAAACCTCTTCTTGGGATCGCCGCCTTACCCTTGCCTCTGGCACCGTCTCTGTTAAGGCCACCCTTCTTGTCCATGCGTGGAAAGAAGCGCCGGCTCAACTTCGCATAGAGAGCATCGAACGTGTCCTCCTGGTATTCCTGAGTGAGGCGAGTTTTGATAACGACGGGGAAGCGGTTCTTGCCAGCACCAGCCGACTTGGACTTGAGCTTGAAAACGCTCGCGATCTCATGTATAATCTTGCGGTCGCGCTTGTCCATCGGCGGGAAAGGGCGCCTAACTTAGTATCAGCATGATGGAAAGCGTAACAAAGCGACCATCCATGTCACGAAAATCAAATGAATCAAAACGAGGATCGTAGAAGGAATGAGACACATACGATTGATGTGGGGAGTCCAGGAAGGCCTTGAACTCCGCCTTAATTTGCACAATTGACATGCCTTCCACATACTTCATGCTCAAATCAGCCTTGTGCTGATTCTTTTTCCCAAGCAAGCCTTGCGCACGGAGCTCCTGGCGCTCCGCCTTCTTCAGTTTCTTTTTGTCTCGATCTGCTAACCACGCCGTCTGCAGATTGCTGGCTAGCTCTTCGTCAGACAGCTCAAAGGGCAAGATTTCCCGACGGGCCTTTGTTTTCTTCTTCAACGACGGTCTGTCGAAATCCATAATGTCAAATCCATTGTAAGGGTCTTGATCTAAAACGTCTGCAAAGAGGCCTGCAGCCGGGTATTCGCCCCTCGCCCTCTTTGAACCGCGGCCATGTTGACGGGAAGGACGGAGGATGGTATTGAAACGGTTAGAGGAAGACGGAAGCAAGCCATTGTCGAGGTTCATCTCATCACCGTCGTCATCGTAGAGTAATAACTCGTCAGAGCCCATGCCAAGCTCTTCCTGTTTCGCGAGAAGTCTGGCTATTGTCTCGTCATCCATGCGGTCTTTTCTCCGCTGTCTGAGATCTTCCTCATCCAGCCACCTCTCTCTTTCCTCGCCGTCAAGGGACGACTCAAGATCAGCCTGATCAGAGTCTTCCTCCTCCTCCTCCTCCTCCTCCTCCTGCTCCTGCTCCTGCTCCTCCTCATCATCATCAGTGTCAGCTTCGCTTTCCGCATCACTCTGAGCGTTGAACTGGGCGACTTCCGCTTCAAACTGTCGGATGAGCTCCATGTCCTCTTCTGTGATGAGAGCACTCATAGGCCTCCATTTTGCATCGTCAAAGCTGTCTCCCTCGTGAACGACAAGATATTGAACACGACCAGGCCTCCGCTCTCGCTTCCGAATGATGACCCTTACAGCGCCAAAGGCTTCTTCGGAGGTGCTGAGCTCCTGGAGGTCGTCCAGCTCTGTTGAACCCCACTCACCTGGTCCAGCCGCAGAAGCCTGAACCACCTTCTCCTCCCCCGATGCTGCCTCATCGGTAGAATCCCACTCATCTGCATCCGGCAACTTCAGATCTCTTTGACGATGTGTGGACTGCTGATGAATGTCTTCAAACTCTCCATTTGCTCTGAGGTTCGCAACATAGTCTTCAAGTATGTCCTTGTCTCGAGTCAGCTGCCGATTCTGACGTTTTCGAGCATTCTTCGAGCGACGGTTCCCAGCTTCTGAGTTGTTATGGGTGGGTCTGGCCTTGCTAGCTTGCGCAGCTCGTTCACTCCTGTGCGCCCATGCGGTGGGCTTCTCCGCCCATACTGGAGGCCTTGCAGCCCACCCTGTGGCAGTGAAGCCCTCTGCCGGAGAAAACTGAGCGCTGTGCTCATTACTTACAGCCGCGAGGTTACGGTTGAGTGGCTGATGTGGGGGCTGTGTCTTTCGCAGTGGAAGGTCAGCTGACGTGAAGCCATCCTTGGTGGAGTTTTCTAGAGCCTTCAGCAAACTGTACCCAACAAAACTGCTACCAAGAAGCTCCTGTACAGGTGCGGCCGCATGCGTCTGGAACTCGAATACTTCATCCGTTTTGCTTTTAGTCTTGTTGCGGCCGTGAAAGAGAACAACCTCCTCGCTGGAGTTTGAGGGTGTTGGAGAGATGCTACGAATGACGGGGAGAGTCAAGCCAGTCTGCTTGAACCCACTTCCCACAGTATCAATGACAAAGGAGGGTGGCCGAGAGGCCTCAGTATCTTCCTTAGCACAACGAGCTCGGTCCTGTTGCACAGCTTCTGTCTCGTGCAACAGTCGATTGTAGTAGTCTGTGTCGTGAATAGTATCCGGAAGCATTGACTCCCGAGAGCCCCGCAACACCATCTGTGCCATTGCATGTTGTGACTGTTCCACAGGTCCGTCGGTCCGTTTGGAAAGGTCCGAGGTGGTTCTCTCTTCGGCGGTTTCTTCGTGACTGTTGATCGGCTGAGAGAAGGCAGCGCTGACGAAATTCACTTTGCTGTTGCGAAGCTTCTGGTCCGACGACCAGCGGGAATGGTGGCGCTCAGTGTTCTGAGCTTCGTCGGCTAGGGAGAAGTACCGTGACTTGGAGGATGCTGTTGCCGAGAGTAAGCGGGCGTTTGCCAATTGCAGAGGTTAAGTAGGCCTTCATACCTGAGCCTTGACCTTGAGGGCGCGACGAGGAGGAGGATACAAAGGAACCCCCGAGAGTGCCCCTGCTACGGGGGGATGCCCCCGAGTTACCTCCTCTCTTGGATCGTGCCATGGCGGCGGCGAGCAGGAGAGAGGTAATCGACGACAACAGAAAGAAAAGAGACAACAATGAACGACCCGCCACCCATGAGAGCTGGGAAGACGTGGTGGAAGGGAAAAGACAGACGACAGACGACAGAAGACCGAAGATGGAAGTTGAACGGGCCGCTGCTGGACTGGAGGCAACGCCAAAGCGACCTAGCTTCCCATTTGCCGTTCGCGACGCATCGACAAGGAACGATTGGCGTCTCCACGTTGGATTCCAGAGGTGCCTTATCGTTATCGATCGCCCCTCGCCACAGCCTGGAAACCCCGAGTGGTCGACCGCGCCACGGCGAGCTGTGGACCCTGAGCCAGCACCTCGCTTTGGAGCTCACCACAGTCACAACCTAGGGTAAGTCATCCTCACCCTCATCCTCGTCCTCATCCTCGTCCTCATCCTCGTCCTCGTCCTCATCCTCGCCAACAGCGCCGCCTACCCTATCGTATCTATACAACCACACCCGCAACCTGCCGGATCTCTTCGGGGCCCCGCGGAAGCGGCCTGCCAACCTCGACCCACTGTCCGTTTTTCCTCGACTACCTACTCAAACCCTTCCTTCTCCGACTACCCACAGCGTCACAGGTAGCTTTGTCGTGGGCTGGCATGGCAAGCGGCATCGACCTTGGCCGCTACAGTAAGCGTGTTGTACAATACTTCTGGGATCCGATGCCCAAGAACGACGATAGCTCCCCGATATGGTGCCTCGGAAGGCGCTACGACTGTGATGAGCAGCAAAGCCGATCCCGTGGAGCCTCTGTAGCTCCACCCTTAGCTCCTCCAGGCACGTCTCCCACCGCAAAGCCCGAGACTCCAAGCCTGCAAGCCGACTCGGTCGCAGCTAGCAATACGAGTACAACCAGTAGCCTGGCCAACAATGGTACTTGCGACGAACAATCAGCTAACCCTGAGGTCGATGGAGGTTGGCCGGCGTCATTTCTGGACGATTTTGAGTCGAGACTATGGCTCACATACCGATCGAACTTCCCGCCTATCGCTAGATCACAGGACCCGAATGCCTCGTCGGCAATGAGCTTCTCTACGAGGATAAAGCAGCTAGGCAACACGGCGCCCTTCACCAGTGATACTGGCTGGGGATGTATGATCAGGTCCGGGCAAAGCTTACTCGCGAACGCGCTGGTGATGCTACGGTTTGGTAGAGGTATATCAACTTCGTCAGAGCTTCCATCAGTTGGCGACGCTGACCCAACCCAGACTGGCGAAAGGGGAGCAAAACTGAAGATGAACGTAGTCTCGTCTCTCTCTTTGCCGATGATCCCAAAGCACCGTTTTCGATACACAAGTTTGTGGAGCACGGCGCATCGGCTTGCGGGAAGCATCCAGGAGAGTGGTTCGGGCCCAGCGCCACAGCCAGATGCATACAGTGTGTTCCATTTTCTAGTTTGTTGCTCCCCATGAAAATTGGCTGACCCAGATCCCTCTTCAGTGCTTTGTCGAGCAACCATCCAGAAGCAGGTCTCAGAGTATACGTCACCAGCGACAGCTCCGACGTCTACGAGGACTCATTCATGAAGGTCGCACGATGTCCGGATGACGCCCACAACTTCCATCCAACCCTGCTCCTCCTAGGCATACGACTAGGCATCGACCGAGTAACGCCAGTCTACCGGGACGCTTTGAAGGCTGCACTTCATATGGAGCAGTCGATAGGCATAGCTGGGTAAGTCAAGACGCAAAACGCGCCACCAGCGGTGACCGAGTGAGTCTCTGACCTGCGCTACAGTGGCCGCCCATCCTCCTCCCACTATTTCGTCGGCACCCAGGGTTCCCACTTGTTCTACTTGGACCCACACTATACTCGCCCCGCCATCCCCCTTCAACCTTCCCCGGTCGACATCGACTCCTGTCACACTCGCCGTCAGCGCCGGCTTCACATCAAAGAGATGGATCCCTCTATGCTCATTGCTTTCCTCATTCGCGATGAGGCCGACTGGCTGGCTTGGCGCAAGAAGGTCACAGCGGTGCAGGGCAAAGCCATTATCCATGTGCATGACAAGGAGCCGAAGTATCAGGGCGTGGGAGGTGGTGTCGAAAGGCAGAGTGCCATTGACGAGGTCGAAGCGTTTGGGGACACAGATGAGGAAGACGGAGAGAACGGGGATACGGTCGTTTGCTGAGCTGTCGAGCGCATCGAAAGAGACTCGCGGAGTGCACGAGGCGTTCTTGTGGGAGGCGTCAAGACCTAGGAAGGTTTGTGCTGTGCGACATTTTGTGCATTCGTCATGAAAGAAAACGAAGGCGCTGCTGGCAAGCAAGCATGATATCCCGACTTTCATAGGGGGGCGTTTGTCGGCGGAGTGGCTCTCATTCCGTACCAATTGTCTTACAAGCTCTTTCATAGGCAAGTTGTAGCGCCGGGGTGTTGTTTGTTTGTGTGCCCCGAGAGTTGCACTTGGGCTCGTTCTTATGTGCTAAGTTAGGGGCAATCGTTTAAAGAGTGGGAGCCCACGATAAAGAGAACAGAAGTCTCGTCATCTGATCAGCACATTTCCTGAGACGTGGAGCGCTGGGGTGCTATAAAATTGGAATGGACCATTCCTTTCATTGAGCGCGGGGTGTAATAAGGAGTTGAGGCGAAGAAACCAGATTGAAACCTGAGGAAAACGGCGGCTTCAAAGACTGAAGAACGAAGGACCTCACACAAGACTGAGTATATAAGCAGAAGTGAGGTTGATGACTGATTGTTCTTCTTGTCTTTCCAACTGAAAGACGTAATGTACAACCCCACTGATTCAACCCCGCAGACCATGGTACCCTTTGGTCGTTCCAGAAACCAGAAGCAAGCGAGCTCCATCCCATGACGCAGTAGCAAACCGTGAACACCACCCGAAATCCCATCACCCCTGCCATCTCAATCTCGCGAACTGAGATTACGGATGAATGTGAAATACGAAAGCCATCGAAAGAGCAATGCAGGACTCTACTTCGTGGACGAAGAGTACTTGGTGACCGCCTTCGTACCTTCCGACACGGCGTGCTTGGCGAGTTCGCCAGGTAGAATGAGCCGGACGCTGTGTATGAGTAAGTGGGAGGGAGTTGTGGATGCACATAGTGGAGGAGCACATACGAGGTCTGGATCTCTCTGGATGAGATGGTGGACTTTTTGTTGTATGCGGCGAGCTTGGAGGCCTCTGTT
>NAJN01001462.1:0-11036 GCA_005059845.1 Cryomyces minteri
GGGTGAGGGTGAGGGTGAGGGTGAGGGTGAGGGTGAGGGCGAGGGTGAGGGCGAGGGTGAGGAGGAGAGTGAGGTGACGAGGCGTGGAGGTGCGATATATGGGGAGTCGTCTGAGATCCCAAGACACACGCTGCTTCTGGTGCGTGTCCCACAGGAATGCAGGAAGCCTTTGTTTGGGTTGGGATCAGACCAATTAGCTACAAGACAACATCAAGCGTCAGAAGAACACGGCGAGGGCGTGACGAAGCCATACTCGCCATGCGGTTGTGTTCTTGGGTACTACGAGTGCTTCCTTGTGAGTGCACACTCCACCGTCGAGGCTCATCTGTTGGACGCCTGGTTCTCCAGGTCATGAACTACAACCGGGCACCTCACGCGTTGGCAGTGATGCCTGATTGCGGCCTTCGCAACAACTCGCCGATGGCGATGCTCGAGTGGCCATGCAGCCTGGATGCAGCTGCACGTCCAATTCTACGAGGCTTGATGTGAACTGTAACGCAGGTACTGTAACGTTACGTTCTGTGACCAACGCTGTACACTGCATCCTCCCACGCCTCGATATCACGCACCGATAAGCGAGCGTCGAGACAGCCTCCTGCAGCGCTCCAGCATCGGCGCCGGCTTGCTTATCTTGGTGGGCATGCCACAACCACATCCTGTAACCCAAGCCAGAAGGTACCTACGCTGCAGCGACCTTATCGTCAGGTCCGGGAGCTGCTTGACACCTCATGGCCGCTACCCAATCGACATAGAACCGCATATATGTATCCCACGTACCGTGGACAATCGGGACTGTGAGTGAAGCTGCCTTTGAATCCCACAAGCTGGCTATACATTGACTGCATGATGAAGCTCACCCTCCCCCGCTTGAAGGTCGACCAGCCGCAGTCTGCCTTCTCTACTGGAAACGCTCGCTGGACCAACAAAGACCTTGATCCTATACCACGCCATCTTCGAAAATGGGGCATCTGGAGCATAGTCGCGTATTGGATCTCTGACGCCTTCAATGCTGCAACGTGGGAGTTCGCTAGCAGGTCCGTGTGCGCACCGGCGTAGCTTCGAGTGCTGCGTGCTGATCCAGTCTCTGCAGCATACTGGCTGTGGGCCTCACCTGGCGCGAGTCCATCTCGATAGTGGCCATCTCCTTCTTCATCGTCTCCATCGTCATCGCTTTCAACGGAGCCACGGGTGTGATTCATCATGCCCCGTTTCCAGTCCTCGCGCGCGCATCCTGGGGCTTTTGGGGTTCCTACATCGCCATCATCTCACGCGCCATACTGGCCGTCTTCTGGTTCGCCATACAAACCATGAACGGCGCAAACACCGTGCGTGTCATGCTCGGTGCGATTCGGCCCTCGTTCCTCACCATGAAGAACACCATCCCCGCAGATCAAGGCATAGCTACGAACACGATGATCGCCTTCGTGCTGTTTTGGCTGGCGCAGGTGCCCTTTCTCTACATGCACCCCAATTCGTTGAGGTGGTTGTTCATGGTGAAGAGCATCATCGTGCCGATCTCCTGGATTGCGATCTTGGTCTGGGCTTTTCTGTCGACGAAAGGAGCAGAGACGAGTATATGGAGCCAGCACACCACTATTCATGGATCGGCGTACAGTTGGGCGTACCTGGCCTCCATGACCTCGGTCATCGGCAACTACGCAACACTGAGCGTCAATCAGGTAAGCTTTTGAAGTGAGCTGAGAACCGTCATTCGAGACTGACTCTTCTAACCCTCAAGGCCGACTTCTCTCGCTACTCCCGAGTCAGCGTGAAGTGGCAGCTCTTATACGTTCCCATGCTTCCCATCATCTTCACATTCATCAGTTTCATCGGCATCGCCGCTTCCAGCGCAGGAGCAGTCAAGTACGGCCAGCTGCAGTGGGACCCAATGGCACTCATCTCGAACTGGGACAACCGAGCCTGCCGATTCTTTGCTGCGTTCTCCTTCGCGCTCGCCGCTCTCGGTGTCAACATCTCGGCCAACTCGCTATCAGCTGCCAATGATTTGACTGCCCTCTTCCCCCAGTATGTGAACATCCGGCGCGGTCAACTGCTCTGCGCCGTGTTGTCCTGGGCACTGGTTCCTTGGAAGATTTTGGCTTCTGCCGGAAGCTTCCTGAACTTCATGTCCGCATATGCTGTTTTCTTGGGGCCTATTGCGGCTATCATGGTCATGGACTTCTGGGTCATCCAGCAAAGGTAGTGTTTCAGTCTTCGGACTGCCGTCCCGCGCCTCGCTGACTCTTGTCGTCCAGGAAATACGACACGCTCGCGCTGTACCAGCCACATAGCATATACAGGTACTGGCACGGTTTCAACTGGCGCGCTATCCTCGCGTTCATAGTCGGCGTTGCTCCAAACTTACCGGGCTTCATCAACTCGATCAACGCAAACATCAAGGTCGGTGTCGGAGTGCATCCGTATCAGTTCGGATGGCTGCTTGGCTTCGCTGCGACCACCGTGGTCTACCTTGCGGTGTCGTACGCGTTTCCGGCCAAGGAGACGCACATTGAGCGGGCGGTTTTACCGGACCAAGTATACGACGAGCACGGGCTTGTGGAGGGAGTGGCGGTGGACAACGAGGAGGGTAGTGGGGAGTACATGGAGAAGAAAGGACTGAAAGGATGGGCCGACCGCATGTTGTAGCGAGCTCGTAGGCTTCGCTTGTCTTCTTGAACCGCTTGTAATCGGTAGAGGGTATATCGATATATAGACCAACTTCAAGCACACGTTCTCTCCAAACAACGCCATGTGCGGCTCCCCGAAGGAGTGCATCAATGCCTCAGACAGGTTCAGCGTTGTGGGTCGCACTCTTCCTTGGTCCACATCAACTTCCCCACTTTCCCAGAGTCGACGTTGAGTATCTGGCCGTGGACGTGAGCGCTCCACGCATCACTAGCAAGGAACACAATGCCCTTCGCCACCGAGCTCATCTCCACCGGCTTCCGCAAGGCCACAGTCGCCTGGGCGTCCGCGTACAGCTGTCCCGGATTCTCTGCACACTCGACCGGGAAGCGCGGCGTATTGACCGGGCCAGGCGACACGACGTTGACCCTGGCGCGCTCGTACACCCTCGGCGCGTCCGCCTTCAGCGACGGGAGCAGGCCGTACTGGACGGCGGCTTTGGTGGACGCGTAGTCCGGATTGCCGCGCTCGCCGAAATGGCCGGATTCGCTGCCGACCATGACCAAGCCGACGTTCTTGAGATCCTGGCCGTTGCCGTGCCGCACGGCGTCGCGGACGCCCCTGAGCCAGGCGCGCGCCGTGAGGAAGGTGCCTTGCGCGTTGACCTCGAAGGTCCGCCGCCACTGCTCGACGGCCAAGTCCGCGAGGGTGGCGTGGTGTTCCAGAACGCTCAGGTCCAGCGAGGCCAGGGCGACGCAGCACTCCACGACGCCGAACCGGGCCGTCGCCTGCTTCCACGCCGTCTCCATGCTCTGCTCGCTGCTGATGTCCGCTTGCACGTTCAGCAGGCGCGGGTGCTCGGACGGCTTGGGCGCGCCGATGTCGAGAGAGGTCACGTATGCTCCAGCGGCAAGGAAGGCCGCCACGGTTACCGAACCTGCGCTCTGTCAGTCTCGCGCTGTGAAGTGACGTTCCGGTGCACCGTACCCACCTATGTGGCCCGCGCCGCCTGTGACGAGGACGTGCGTCTTGTCGAGCCGGAGACTGAGGTCGAAAGAAGCCATTCGCACTGGTTCGGATATCTTCAACACAGAGTCGTACGCAGACAACTCAGAAGGCAGGACAGGTACCGGTAGGGAAGGAGGATACGGAACCTAGTGCGGGACAAGGTGGCTTTGTCCGTAACAGGCAGGTAGAAGCATCCGATATAGATACGACATTTAAATCTCCGATATCAGTCTTCGAGGTTGCTGTCGTGTATAGGATTACTCGTTAGTCCTCACAGTATGGTAGAGAGGCGGCAATCGGGCTTGATGCTCCCTAGCTAAAGGCAACGGCATCGCTTTGGGTCCCGGTGTGATATTGTATGGGTGAGAAGCATGGGCTCCAGTCCAGCATTTCGCGCAGAAGCCATCAGCACAGCTCCATCTTCTATTTTAGTCTCAGTCTCAATCTCAAAATCTCGGCACGGCGTGTCTAAGCGTCAATCAGATATCCTCTCAGAAGTGTCACGATACCCGTACACAATCCATGCTCCACCAAGCCCTAACGTCAAACCTACCTTGCACACAAGCATGGCATTCTCAACCCCCTTCCTCGGGGCCCTTCTCCTTCGCCGCTCAATCTACGCCCTCTCTCCCACGTCCCCAATCCCCAACGGAGCTTGGACCCTGTAAGCTTGCGTCTGTCCTCGTCTCGAGTCGTGTCTGAAATCTGCTACTGCTGCACTCTATATCTTGGGAGAGATGGTGGGCGGGTAGGATGTGGCGGGCCCAGGGTCGGGGCAGTCGAGTGGTATGTACCAGTTTGCTGCGTGGACTGCGCTCTGTGCCGAGGGGCTGGAATGCAGCTTGCAGCACTCCAACTTCAATGAGGAGTTCACGAGACGCGTCGAAGAGCAGTGGAAGATACCGACTGAGCGGAACTTTAGGGCGCAGTTGGTCTCTGGGACACCAACGGCGGGGCCGGAGAGGGAGAAGACTTTCAGGCCTGTTGAGACGAGGCTTGAGGTGTATGAGTCGTAGGACTGCTGGAAGAGACTGAACGTGTGAAATCACGGGGTGGTAATGATTAACGAAAAGAGGTGTTCGTGAAGATTCCCTAACTAAATGGAAGGTTATCAGGGACGCCGTAGCTTAGTAAACAAAAAGATTGAAGTGAGGTTGATCGACCGGAGTTCCTCGATATATAACATCACAGCTTCGCAGTAGGTTCCTGCTGTCCAACGCTCTTGACCGCCTCATCAAAATCCGGCACATGGTCCGCTCTTTGCGCCGCGTGGCCCCATTTGACCGTTCCCTTCCCATCCATTGCAAAGCTGCCAGCAGTCTGCCACCTACTGCCGCTTTCCGTAGGCCTGTTCCAGATACCTTCGTCCTTGCCCAGTCTATACACACTCCACATGCTCCAGGGGCTCAGCACGTGCCAGAAGCTCGAGATGCCCAGGCCCCAGCGAGCAAAGATCTCGCGTTCCGGATCTACGATGACTTCGACCGAGCCGGCGCCGCCGAGCGCTTCAATCCATTTCGCCGTCGAGGCCTGGTCGCTGTGCGAGACGGCGACGAAGTGGATGTTGGGATTGGAGGCAGCCTTGTCGCGCATGGAGATGAACGTCTTCTCGGCAACTGTGCGATTCGCTTTGTCAGAAGTTCGCGTGCTTCATCGACTGTGCTGGTACTTACAGGGACAGCCGCAGTGTCTGAGAAATGTGACAATAGTAGGTTTGCCGTCAGCGTGCGGCAAGTCGAGCTTCCCAGTTGATGGCGCCTGGGTGTTTACCTCAGGTATGGGACTTGTCTCGACGTGTGCGGGAAAGAGCCAGGATGCAGCTTCCTGCTGGAAAGTCATGATTGAAAGAAGACGGAGCTGGGTCTCCTTCGGATATGGAACGATGGACGAGGCACGATAATCAGAACGCTACTAGGACAGTACAAAGAGTGGAAGCAATCCCCCTTTGGCCAAAGATGCCGTCGGTCTACAAGACGGTGATATGTAGTGGAAGTCCCCTCCGAGCGTCATGGTCCGACGCGGGGATTATTCTAGAAGCTCTCGGCCCAAAGGCTAATTGAGTGCGCCGCATCTGGCCTGAGGAGAGCCTACACGATCACTGTATCCGACGTCTCTTTTCTTTGATCAATAGCGGTGTCTTGCGAGATCATTTACGAGGTTGATTGTATCGAGCGCCCGAGATTGAAGGCGAGGAAGGAGCAGCGGCGAACCCAAGCATGAAGTGAGAGCAAGCACGTGCCTCACGTGCCCCTGACTATTCCTCTCGCTGCACCACGATAATCTTCGGTTCTGCAAGTGAATTGCAACTCCTGTTGTGTCGGATCTCCATCTCAGTTGGAAATCTTGTGCTTGGATCTGAGGTATATTCGGTGAGCATTCCAGACAAGTTCCCACTGCTTATTATCGCTGCAAGAAAAGCACCCCTGAGTCTGCCTTTGCCCTTTGACGGATCTTTGCTCCCTACTGAACCGAAACCTGTTACCTCGATTCATGTAATTAATGGCAAGCGGAGATGCAGAACGTTGTATTCCGCTTCACTGTCGCCGAAGGCTTATAATCAGACTGCCAGTGTTCTACAACCATACTATCCACATTTGAAACTGAAAGTTGAGAGCGAACTATTGAGACCGCCGCAGAAAGAGATGGGAGATGGCAGGAGCTATGCAGAGAGTTCCCAGCATTCTCGTTCCGAACAGATAGGATATGCATACGTTCCCATCTCATGGCTAAGGTCGTACTATCAAAATCGATCTCTGTCGAAGTTGGTAGTGCGGCTTCAAATTTGAGCTGTCAGCCGAACGCCCTGATCAATCACCGCAACGGTGACACTTGCTGCTTATGCTACTGGCTTTACCTCAGGGTGTGCGGCGTCCCTGGGAAGTAGTGCTACCTCTCATTTACAGCATAAAGCTGGTCCGTATAAACTGTGCTGTTTCCCTTTGCTATCTATCATTTGAAGGAAAAGAGATATCTGTGTGGCATGAGACCTCATGGTCACCGCGCCTCTGGTGACCACTGCCGCACGGCAGACGATTGAGAGGTTGCCGGCGCAGAGAAATCCTACACACCCATCGATATTGTAATCTACTCGTTGACTATGGAAGACTCTCCTTCACCACATATTCCCGTTGTGAAGGAAAAACCAAGCTGGTGCACTAGTTTCATGTGTGCGTGGGATGTCTCAATAAGTTCGAGACACGGGCAATAGGTAGGAGAGGTTTCTGTGCGAAAAGTTCTGCGTAGAGAAACATGTCACCTATCTCTTCGTTTTCTCTCCACGTACTGAAGGGCAAGTCCTATGACAAAGGCCAATCTGACTGACATGCATCATGATGATATGACGATAGCACAGCAACAGAGCATGTCACGAGTATAATGCAGTCATCAGCACAAGCTGGTCGATTTTCTTGCTTCACAGGCATCAGTCTGCTTAAATAGCTTACCCTTCAACCTCTTGCAACCTTCCTCTCCATTCCACTCGCCACATCCGAGCTACGTCTTTCATCAACAATCAAGAACATTGTTCATAACTCTCACTTATTAGGCTAAGGATTCATAGCTTGTCTCAATACTTATAGATAAGTCAGTAGCTACATGGTTGCCAAGCAACCTTAAACCATGCTAACGGTTGTCTTCTTTTGTAGAGATGCCAGGTGTTCTCGGCCATCCATGGCACTGCAAGTGCTGGCGCTGTGAAGCGAGCTGGGAAGACTATATGACGCATGGCATCGACAGCGATGATGAACCACTCTTTCACCGTCGCTATGGCACAAGAAACCAGACTGCGGAACATGTGATAGGACTATTCGAAATCCCTAGCATGTGGATCGGGTTAGAGCCGACCCGCCATCCCATACTAGACATGCAATTGCGTCCGCAGTCCACCCTAGTTCTCCGACAACTCGGGAACTTCATATATGCTCGAGGTTTCATTGGGTCCATCAGCCCACGAGGAATCACTATTCAAAACATCGACAGAATCTTGGGTTATCGCAACGAAGTTGTCCTCTTACAATTCCGTCGCGAGCAGCGTAGAGAGGAACAGAGACGCCGCGATGGGACCATCGTTGAAGCTGCAGTCGGCGCTGCCGTACAGAATCTTTTGCCGGCAATTATGCAGCAACAACAGCAACAGCAACAACAACAGCAACAACTGGAACTCCCGATACACGGAGGTCCACCCATGAGACAAGTCATGTTTGCAAGAGAGTCGTACAATGACGGCCTGGGCTACGTAGACACTGACAGCCCTTATGGACGGGATGGCCTGCGTGGGCCCAGGTCTGACTACAGCTATTCCGACACGCGTCACGAGTATCGCGAGGACTCCGAACATCTGAACTCGCGCGATAACGACTCTCGCGATGATGGACGTCGTCAACAGGACCGCGACAACGTCGGTATCACTGTGAACATCATCAATGATCTCAGCAATTACGGCGGCGGAGGGCCTCGCCAAGCCGTCAGCGTTACGCGTGGACGTGTCGAAGACAGTGGCAGCGATACACGCGAACGTGACAATGGTGGAAACTGCCCAGCCATGGCCTCCCCTCGCGGTCGTGTGACTGAGGTGGACGAATTGTCTTCAGGGGAGGAGGACGTTCAAGTTCCTGCATATTCTCGTCGCGCAATGCCGATGCCTAGTCGCCGCGGAGGCGAAGCAACAGATAGCCCACCGGGGTATGCAGAGGGGACTCATCAGCAGCAGCGACGCATGTCACAGTCGACAACCAGTTACAGCAGCAAGAGTAGCCGTACTGTGGAGTATAGTGACTCTTCGAGGGCTCCAGACCATGCTTCACAGCAGTGCGACAATCGAGGCTCGACGAATGAGCGAAGCAACGACTACAACACCATGAGCCATGATGTCGACGCCAACCGCAGCTCGATAGGGAAGCCAGAGTGTGTTCCGCAGCAGCGACGCTTGACCGCCGGCCGCAGCAACAACGATGACCCAACCGATTACCCCTCTGAGAAGCGTATTTCGCGTCAAGCAGGCGGAAACAATGGTTATGGCAATAGCACGAACGATGTTGCACGTTCATCAGGCAGGACCAGCCATGACAACGGCAACGAAGCTCTTGTGCCCTATGATCGTGGTGGCTCACAGCAGCAAAGCACCTCGAACCGTAACAACAGCAGCAGAGATGTGGTGTCCTACGACCGTGGCGACTCGCGCCCGTCTGGCTCTACCGGCACCAGCAACAGCAGCGGAAGTGTTGTTTCCTACAACAATAGCAGTTCACGTCAATTCGGCAACAGCAGCAGTGGCAAGAGTGTTGTGCCTTACAACAACGGTGGCTCCAGATCAAGCCTCAGCAACAGCAACACAGGTATCGTACCTTATGACAACCGTAGTTCGCGCCAGTCGGGCGGATCGAGCCGTGACGGCGACAGCAATGCTGTTGCTCGCACTCGACAGCAGCCAGACGAGTGCGGCTACTACTCTGACTCGAAGCGTGGCTATCATTGAAATACGTTCTGCAGCTTCCAAGACGGCCTTCTCGATGCTGGGATGCTCTCGAGCTCTTTTCTGTGCTCAATAATAATGGTTCCCCTGGATTCTTTTGATTCCACTCCGCTAGCGGCATTCATGCGATGGCGTGTGCTGTCTACCTAACGACTTAAGAAGTCTCTGTCTCCTGCATTCTGGACTCTGTTATTTGACAGCATGCGATGGTACATGCTGTCCACTCAATGACTTACGACCTCTACACTCCTGGCGTTCCGGATCGTGTTTCATAACGGCATGCGACAGGTAGGCTGCCTTTCCACGAACCTACACATTCTGGCGTTTGCTGTTCTTTGCATGTTATGACGTTTCCTATTTTCCACAAAGCGGCATCAGAGCCTCATGTTTTCTATGCAGTAGGCCCTCGTGCACAACGAGTCCACTCGTCGATCCTCAAACGCTGTCTTGGTGAATTCCTTTCCTCTGATAGCTCGTCTCGATGGCAATGCGTCTAGCGGTACCTAGCTAGCCTAATGAAACACATCTCTACTCTGACCACTAAAATCGGCTGAAGCTCGTTCCGGACTCAGTGTTCCGTGCGGCAAGAGCAATTGCCAAAAGGGGTCGAGGAAGCTGCCATCACGAGTATAGTGACAGTGACAGGTATAGCAAGGCCATCTTGTTCTTTCTCTTGCCTACTTCCTTAGTCCCACCCACGCGTAGAACCCAGGTACTCCACACCTACGGTAGCAACCTCATCATAGTAGCCCTACACGTATATGGACCGAAACGTACACAACCAACAGATTAGAACTAGTGGTAGTATACGTACTCATCAACCACGCTGCAACATCGCCCCAGGCCGACACAGATCCAGCATCAGACGCCCCTTCAGGATCTGCAATCGGAGAGTCCTAGCGAGCCACTCCCCAAAACTGACCAAAGCGCCCTCTACTCCACTCGGTTCGTCATGGCCAGCGTCGGACTCCATGCCGCCTCTCCCGGCTCCAAACTGGACTGGAATTACGAAGTCGCATACGCCGACACAGCCCTCGCAGTCACGCTCTGCTGCCGCGCTGGGCGAGTGCTGCAGGTGACGGGCGTGGTGCAGAACCTGCGCACCAGTGGCGGAGATCTGCGGTCTGCGAGCGTCAAACCGATGACGCATGACGAGCTCTCGCGATCGCTGGTGATGTTTGCGATGGCGATGATGCAGGAGACGGGAGGAGAGGTTCTAGCCGAGCGGTGTGGAGGGAGGCGGCGACACGATTCTGTGACGGTCGGGGGAGGAGAGGGTGAAGCGGTGCACGCGCTGGTTACCGCGGCGATTGAGATGCTGCGGGTGCCATGCGACAACATCGAAACTCTCACCGCGCACAGCACTCTTGAACCAGGCGACGAGGGTACCAAGACGAAAGCCAGCACATCCTCCTCCTCCTCGAAACCCGCCCCAATCACCACTACCCGCATCCTCCACACTCCACCAGCTCCGACGACGCTAGCAGTGGCAGCACCAGCATCTCCGCCTTCCCACCCACCCAGCTCCAGCCAAGCGCCCCTCACCACCCTCGACATCATGCAGCACTACGCCACCAGTGCCGCCGCTCCCTCTATCCTCCCGCCGCAGCCTGAGGCCTGGCCCGTCATACCAGGCCTCCAGGACGACTTCTTCGCGGCGCATCCCGAGCAGGGCGGACCGACGAGCTGGACACCTAGGGCGACAGCCGTGCGGGAAGACGGCTGGTGGCTCAGGACGGTGAGCCGGTACGTCGAGTTCTGGGATTCGGACGACTTTGCCGTCGTCGAGGACGAGTGCGAGTGCCCGCGTTGCAGAACGCTGGCGGATGAAGGAGGTGAGATGGACGCTGACGCCTGGGATTGTGGGAGTGCTTGCTGATGTTCGTGAGACGTAGATGAAGCCGTGGACGAAGCCATAGATGAAGCCACGGGC
>NAJN01001463.1:0-11032 GCA_005059845.1 Cryomyces minteri
TTCCCAGTCAATGCGGCAGATCGCTGTTGCATCATCGCCTTCGCCCGAGCCTTCAACCTGTCGGATTCTGTGACTACTCCTCCTGGCCCTGTGCCAACAGTGGCGGCTGCGGTGTTTGGGTGTGCCTTCGCATCCTTCAGCCTAAAAAGCTCAAGCCTAGCGTCTGCGATCGCTCGCTCCGTCTGTCTAACGTGGGATGCCAACTCTGGGAGTCGATCTGTTAGATTCTGCAATTGCCGACGCAGTGCTCTGCGCTCCGCATCAGAGTTCTCAGACCGGAAGGAGGAACTAGGGTGTGCATCAATATCTTCCTGCACCCGCCTGATCCGTGTGAAGAGATCATCGGCATCGCGCTTATCTCTACGGTCGAGAGCGTCTTCTTGGTCGGCTTGATTCTCGTCTTGAAAGTCTATGGCATCAAGCAGAACCTGCTTCTCTCGAATAGTCTTACGAAGTTGATCCAAGGACATCTCGTCAGTCGAAGTCTCTGAGGACTCTGAACGCTGGGCGGGACTGGGCGACCGGCCATCGCCCCCAATGCGGCGACGAGCGCTCGACTTGTAACAGACATCGTCGTCGTTGTTCTTGAACACAGTGGCGTCTTTGCGTCCATTGCCTGTTGCGCCGCTCGTGTTGCGGAACGAGTGAGTTTTGAGGTAACTGACGCCAGTGTTTTGTGGCTGCAGGAATGCGCCTGAGTTTTTCCTGCTTTCGGCGTCTCGTGAGAGCAGCGACTTCATCGTTCCGATGGAGTCGTTGAAATTACGCGTCGATGGCGGCACAAGTTCCGGTGGCAGCTGAGCGGGCACAGAGTATCCATTTAGCTTCCGGTATATGAGATGCATTGCCACCGCAAACTCATCAAGGTTTAGTCTGCCCTTATTGTGAGGGTCCGACAAAGTCCAGATTCTTTCTAAGTCTCCTTTGTCAAGTCCACTTTGACTGAATATCTCAATGGCTTGATCTCCAGTAACGAATCCCTTCCCAAATCCGTCCCAAGCCTTGAACAAGTCATCGTAGATCCTCTTCTCGTCCTTCGTGACTGCCCACGGTACCGTGGCGTTGCCACTTAGGCCACGCGTAGTGAAGCCGCTTTCTCGGCCTGGCTGAGGCATCATCTGCTGCTGCAAAGCACTAATATTAGGCAGTCCAGACGCGGGAGCATTGACAAGACCCCATTGTCCAGGACGTCCTGTTGGTTGTGCATTCAATGGAGCATATCCAGTTGGCTGCGGTTGAAGGCCTTGTCCGAAGCCAGTCGGCATAGGCGGCATTGGGGGTCGTGGTCCTGAATACCCAGTCGCCTGAGGCATTCCTTGGAAGCCCGTCTGTTGAGGTGTCAGACCTGTAGCCTGTAGCTGGAAGCCTGTCATTTGGGATTGGAAACTGGTGGGCTGTGCGGTCAGCTGTGACAGCAACTGACTGTTCGAGGCCTGAGGCTGAGGCTGTTGTATAGTAGGCTGTGCAAAGGTGCCAACAGGCTCATCAAAATTGGGGGCATTACTTGATGGGGCAGCTTGAGGTCGATCGTCAGCAACACCAAATGATATGATGTCCACCATACTCGAAACCTCGTTCCTGATCTTCTCAGGAAGCACAGAGGGTAGTTCTTTGCCAACGAGTTTGAGGTTGCAGAGGTACATGGCCAACGCGAACTCAGGGAAGAGCAGCTGCCCAGACTTCGTCGTATCTGACAACATCCTACACTACTATCAGTATTCTGCCGTGCGCTATTGTGTGCCCAGAGCCATACCATATCTTCGAAAGAGCATCTCCGGGCAATTTTGAGCGGAGAAGCAAATCTTTACACTTGTCTCCAGACAATGCCTGGTCGTTGCCCACCGCAGACTTAAATAATTGCTCAAACTTCGCCTGATCTTGTGCTGTTATGAAAGATAGCCTGATGTTTGGGATCTTAGATGACCTTCTGCCTGCGCTGGCAGCTGGAGCTGGCGCTGGTGACGATCTGAATGAGTCCGCTATCTGGGAAGAGGTCATGCCCGTAGGCTGTGGCTGCTGCCGAGGAGCCGGAGCTGGAGGAAAGCTCGGTTGGCCTGTCGAGAATGATTGTTGGGGTGGAGGTTGTCGGAAGGACTGGTTACTCTGCGCTGGAAAGCCTGTGAACTGCTGCTGCGATTGTGGAGTGAAGCCTGGTTGCGGTTGACCAGGGAAACCGGTAGCTTGAGTTTGTAATGGTGCTCCACCTGGATATCCAGTGAACTGAGCCTGCAGCGGCACTCCCTCGAAGCCTGTCGGTTGAGCAGCCAATCCGTTCAGGTACTGAGGCTGCTGTTGCTGACCATACTGCTGTTGCCGAGGTCGCCCACTGTTGGCGCCGCCAAGGAACGTGCTCGAGCCCGAGTACATGGCGGCGGGAGCAGGGTGTTAGATGTTGATCTGTAAGGACAACGTGGTGAGACAAGATTGGTGCGTGTGTGAAGTTAGAGAAGTAGGAGATAAACGTCGGTGGAAGCCAGGCACTGCGCAGCTCTTGGAAAACGCGGAGATGACGCCAACGGCTCAAGACCGCCGCGTGGGCTGAAGTGCTTCACTGCCTCGTCAACTCAACTGCAACTTCAATACCACCACCACAGTATTCTCGTAGCTGAAGCTCAATTATTGCAAAGATGCCATGTCAAGAACCAGCCGACGCTGCAGTGCCCTCAAATGAAGCCAACTTTGCAAAAGTCACGAACTCTACCAGTCCTCACTCGACAGTCGCTGATTCTTGTAACAGGCCTTTGAAGAGCTAGCGCAGGGCGAGCGAACTGCAGCAGCCTTGGAAAACCATCTCACTTCTCTGGAACGCAAAATCGAAGAGTTACTGGCGAGGGCGGACGAAGACGAAAGACTGCGACAGAGTCGGATGGCAGGTGTGCCATCGGAGACCTCCAACGGAACTAGCAACGACAAGGGCACAGATGGAGTCATCTCGACAACTGGGAAGACGGCTACGAACAGCAGCTGAGGAGGACCACCGCATCTTCGGACACTCCTACGAGGCCGACTGTATAACCCGCGAAGCTACTAGTCCTGCCATGGCGGGCAGGTCCCTTGGTCTCCCACCACAGTCCAGCATCACAGCTGCAGCGCGCAGCGGCCGATTTTGGCACCAACGCCGCTTCGTCTTCGGGCGAGGTACAGAGAAGATTAGCATGGTATGTATCATCAGCTTTTCTTTACTGAGCCATACTAATAATGCCTTCACAGCAGCATGGCCCCTGCACTAAGGTAATGACACAACCACTGCTAAATTCGCTATCTTCCCCTAACATTTCTGTAGGATGACACGCTCAATCAAAGAGAAGCTACAAATTTTTTGTTACTTTTAGATTGAGTTATTATGCCCTTTTATCTTTTATAAAGGATAGTAGAGCTAGAATTAGCTCTACTATCTATTCTTAGTAGTCTGTTATCTACTCTTAGTAGTCTACTATCTACTTTTAGTAGTCTACTATCTAGATTAGTTAAGTGTTACTAGCTATATTAAATATTAGGCTATTAAGCGCTGCTCTCGATAGCGTCCGGAGACGGCATAGCCGGTTGCTTTGTATAACTCGTGGCACACCCTCTAGTAGGCCTACTAGGCGTTAAGAACACCACTGTTTTCCTGTACCTTCATCGCATTATAATCAAAGAACACTAGGGTTCTTTTTGTTCGAACTGACCGTTGTCGAAAAGCGGACTTCGTGCTCTGTATCAAGTAATGAAAGGTGCTGTGACGTACGCGACCTCCTGCCGCTTGACATGGCTTCTTGTGTACACGTAGAGTCGATCTCTTGTAGCACGAATACTACAATAGGCAACTTCTCAGACCGCTGCCTAGCAAGAGCACACTAGTGTGCGTAGAGCATCCAAACCAAGACTACATACCTCGTCCATCCCTAAGCGCAACCACCTTGACAGTATTGATCTAGAATTCGCAGTCCATCATTTCTTCTTTCATACAACGCGGAAGAAGGCAAGTTGATGATGCCATGCTGCTGTGTACGCACGGAACCATGTGCTGCTGTTACCAATGGCAGGTACCCGAGTTGAATGATTGCGTCATTGATGGGTAGCGTTACCATACAGCAGTGGCGACGTGAGGTGGTGCCGAGGATCGTCTCGAACGACGGGAACCCTGGAAGATGGCAGAACTTCGGCACCAGCTGCAAGACTTGGCGCTTGACGCAGAGCTCCAAGTTGCGAAGCCAACAGCTTCGATGCTCATCCAGACCGAACCAACCCTAGACTTCAACGATGCTCTCCACCACAAGCTCCTTTGCGTTCAGGGCAGCAGCCACCAGCTTCAAGGCTCCGCCGATTCTACTAGTACCATGTGTTGCAGCGTCCTTCTCGACAACAGCAGCGCCGTGTACAACTCCACGATCAAGATCCGGACCTACCACACATCGTGCATCTATCGTTCGTAGGATACCACATTCTTCAGAGTCTCTGCAGCGAGCTGTAATATTCGTTCGTCATGCGTCAACCACTACACCCTCCTCCACACCATCATCATCTCCACCTCCTACAACAAATCCGTCAAGCACACCACCACCACCACAGACTGAGACTCTGACCTGGAATCGCTTTCTCGCCCTCCGCAAAACGCGCCGTCGCGTCAATCTTGCCGCTTCTATCATCTCCGGTCTTGGCTTCACAGCAGTCGGCATTCCCATTCTCAGCCAGCAGGATCTCGACGCCATGGGCTCTCAAACACTGGGACTGGATCCGTTCATTATGCTGGGACTGTACACAGCGGCAATTGGGGCCGTAGGATGGATGGTGGGACCAGTAGTTGGGAACCAGGTGTTTGGACTATGGTTTAGGGGAGTCAAAGGACAGATTGCTCAGGTGAGTTGCGAGGCAGACACCAGGGATGCACAGTGGACAGATGGCTGACAGACATGTTGTGAGTTTCAGAAGGAGACCGCGTTCTACAATCGCATCAAGAAATACCGAGCTGATCCCTCGAGCTCCTCGATGGCCAACCCGGTACCGGACTACTATGGAGAGAAGATCGGGAGTGTAGCGGACTACCGACGGTGGCTGAAAGACCAAAGAGCGTTCAACCTGAAGAGAGGTAGAGCGCTGCTATGAGGCTCTGCTATGTACATGGGACAGACTTCATGAGATAGTGACATACGCTGAGAGAGGAGATTCAATTCGCCTGACCGGCGCACGAGCGACTATGGAGGGCGGCTGAGAGACCTGAGGACAGAGAGATTGTCAGTTTTGGTGAACAGTAACATGGCGCAGGTGGGAAATTCATGGTGCAAACTCTTCTTATGGCGCGGCTACACATCTCCCATGGTCGGCAGGTATAAGAAGTCGATACTGTACAACACTGTGTATCTGATTATTTCGCCGCTTGTCATTTACTGCGTCCGTCCTGGCGCGCTACTCGCTGTTGAGTTTCGCTCTACTTTTCCATGTCTTACCGCTCTCCAGCTTCCTGCTGAGCTCTGTCTTTCTTGTGCCCTCTTGGTCCGCTCCACTCAGCCATATTCACATTCTCCTTGCCCTCCGCCTAGAGCTTCTCTTAGAGTAAGCCACCGCTTCAACGGCGCAAGACATATCCAACCACTCTGTGACTCATGGCAGCTCAATCTCAGTCTTGTAACCCAAGGTCATACGAGGAGACACGAATTCAAGTCGAGTAACTGAAGTGTAGAGCCTGCAAACCCGAGGAAAGGAGTGGCCCCCGTTTGCAAAGGAGATACTGTAGCTGGGAGCTTTGATATCATATCTTTTGTGATGCATCATTCGGTCGTACGTAGTCGCAGTAGCTCTCTCCTCTATTCATCATGGAAACCTTCCGTTTGACCAGAGAGAGCGGCAACGGATAAAACAGCCGGGAGCGGCACGCTCTCCTGAAGTATCGATTTCATTTCCTGACTCCTGTTGATTGGGACAACAAGGAGCGAGTGTCGTTGTGTTGAGGGGGAAGCTGTTCGGCAGTTGGCTCGGCGAGGAAGGCTGCATCTCCAGAGACCAGCATCCGAGCACATCATCAATCGTCTTCCATGATATACTACAAATAACACTACGTAGCCTATCACGCCTGTTGCTGAACGCTACATACATCCACAATAATGGCATCCACTGTCAGCAGTGACCAGAACCCCTTAGACATTACCATTGTGGGCGCTGGCTTGAGTGGTCTCTCAGCTGCAATATCATGCGCGCTTGCAGGACATAACGTGCTTGTTCTTGAGAGTGCTAAAGAGCTCGCAGAGGTACGCAGGCTACTTCCCACCGAGAGGCGGTAGAATATGTTATGAAGACAAGTGTTTCTAAGCGTGCAATCATTCTTGTAGGTTGGCGCCGGGCTCCAGATCACCCCCAACGCGTCACGACTATTCCAGAAATGGGGCGTAAACGAGAAGTTGGAGAAACTAGCTGCTGAACCGACGTTTCTGGCAGTCCATCGATATTCAGACGGGAAAATACTGGCCTTGGAAGAAGACTTCGACCTGAAAGTACGCAGCAAGTATGGCGCACCGTTTTGGGACCTCCACCGCGTCGATCTGCAGCTCACACTTGCAGAGCGAGCCAAAGAGCTGGGCGTGAAGGTCCAGTTGGGAGCTCGAGTAGCCGACATTGACTTCGACTCACCGTCCCTGGTCCTAGACTCGGGTGTCAAGTACACTGCCGATGTCATTGTTGCAGCGGACGGACTGTGGTCGAAATGTCGCGAATGCTTCCTCAAGCAGACAGACCAGAAGGATATGCCGCTGCCCACTGGAGATCTGGCGTACAGGATCGTGCTCCGCTTGGAGGAACTCGAGGATCCTGAGCTTCGTGAGTGGATCTCGAAGCCTTCGGTCCATTTCTGGATCGGTCCAGGCTCACACGCTGTTGGCTATTCACTGAGAGGAGGCACTATGTACAACATAGTTCTTTTGGTACCAGATGACCTCCCATTGGACGTGGCCAGAGCCCAAGGATCCGTGGAGGAGATGACAAAACTATTCAGCAATTGGGATCCGATCTTGACTCGGTTCCTTACAAACGTTAAATCTGTTGACAAATGGAAGTTGATGCACAGTATGGTATGCTTCACCCGATATATTGTCCTACTATACTGACTAGTTCCCAGGGCCTGAACTTGCGAGTTGGGTGAACGGTCACTCTAACTTTGTCTTCATGTAAGGAAGCATTCCCATTGATCTACGACCACCTCAGCTAATGCGGAGGTAGCGGAGACTCATGTCACCCAATGCTGCCCTATCTAGCACAAGGCGCTAATTCGTCTTTGGAAGACGGCGCAGTTCTGGGAAACCTGTTGGCGTCGATTCAGACAAAAGCTCAGCTCCCAAAAGCACTACTTCTTTACGAGAAGCTGCGGAAGAGACGGTGTGAGGCCATCGTCAAAGAAGCCTTCGCACAGGTGAGCAGATGTGGGTCTTATCTGTGCACTACTATGCAACGCTGACAGTCCCTGCTACAGCGAGAGTCATTCCACATGCCTGATGGTCCGGAGCAGGTCAAGAGAGACGAGCTTTTCATGGGTCAACTGGGTCGAGAGATAGACTGCAAATTCCCAAGCCGCTGGTGAGTTCGTGTTGCCTATATTGACTACACTCTCACTCAATGCAACCAGGACTTGTCCAGAAGTGCAGCCGTGGCTATATGGCTACGACGCAACGAAAGAGGTGGAAGCAGCTCTGGCCAAGACGCCCTTGAAGTTTTGAAAGGCCGCACCGCCTTCCCAAGCTCCATGACAATGGGCATGTGAGATGCGAACCAGGCTATTCCAGGGTTCCGCCACATCTCAGCTTGAAGATATCGTCCTACTTCCTTCAATCATTCAACTTCGCAATAAGGCGGACCAGCTACGCTTCTTGGTGATATACGGGAACCTGTGTAGGGTTGCTATAACGGATGTTATGAGCAGGCTTTTACTCAGTCGTCTCAGGTATGCGTGGTACATAGAAAAGGCCATGCACAGACAGATTCGCGGCGTCTAACGAGGGTCGACCATGAAGAAAGTGAAACACTTGAGAGCCGTAAGATGTAAGGAGTTGCATTTCGTATCCGTAGCTGAGTTTACTAAGTGTGGTGTCGAAAGTACTAGAGAAACAAATTCAAGAGTGACCGAACAAGGCCTGCATTTTCGTACAATCACAGCTGTGCGCGTGGCCGATCTTTAACACTCTTCCACGCCTCGTCGAAGCCGCACGACCGCACCCACTCCGGCTTGTCGCCCTCGACCGAATCGATCGCCATATGCCCCAGCTGTAGCCACATGTCGTTCTTGATCCTGAAGTTCTCCTTCTGCTCAAACGGCTCACATATCGCCTGGCCGTGTGCTAGCGCACGAATGACCTTCGCTCCGTGACCATCGTCCTCATACCTGTCGATTCTCTCGATGATCTGTCTCCAGGGGTCTTTGTCATCAACAGAAGGCCTTTTCGGTTTGTAGTTGGTGATCTCTTCCATGAGTGGCGCCGGCGAACCTCTCGAGACATACATAGCGAGGTCGTTCCGGCCCTTCCATTCCAGAAGCCGCACTTTGTGTTCGGCGGCGAGCCAAGACTGCTTGATGAAAGCGGAGAAGAAGATGGAGCAGTTCAGGCAGTGGATAAAGAAGAAATCAAGTTTGATGGCTTTCGGCGGGTGCTGCGCGCTGCCGGTGAAATAGGCGGCCGCATTCGTCATCTCCGCCACTTTCTCGTCGAGCTCGTCGGCGCCGACGACGTACTGGCGCGCGTGGTGGATCATCTCTTGCGGGACACGCTTGACGACGCCGTCGCGGAGTTTGTTGCCGTCGTCGTATCGTGGCCCTTTGACAAGCTTCTTGTCGGCGCGGATCTCGTCGAGCAGCTGCACGAGAGTCTTGGACTCCGTGGTGCCCTTTTCTTTCGCTGCCTTCTCGGCGCCGAGTAGGAGAGGACCCATCCAGTTGTCGTGGACAGCAGCTTGAGCAAGTGCTTCGGCGATGATGGCGGGCTGTTTGAACTCGACACCGAACCCGAGATGGATGATTGGGTGGAGGAAGCCGGCGAACATTCTGACGAGCATGTCGTCTGCTCTCACGTCTCCTGCAAAGACATACTCCTTCACCACGTTTTGCCAGCCCTTCTCCTCCATCTCCTTCTGGAAGAAAACGAGGAAGTCGTGGTAGTATTCCTCCTTCCCTAGATAGCTCTTGAACCGTTCCGGGATGTGCATATCATCCACGACCTTGCCGTCAAGCGGCTCCGGCGGGCGCTGGTACGATTGGTTGTTGTCATATTGCTTCTGTATCTCTGCTGGTGATGCGCCTAGGGCGTATATTGTGAGCAGGTGGTGCGCGATGTGGTTGTGGAAGCGGTCATGGTTATAGAAGATGTGATGCTTCTCGTGATTCTCTTGTAGGAGCTCAGAGGTCTTCTCGGCCGATTCCGCTGTGATTCCGGGGACGTAGAACTCTAGCCGTTCTCCGAGAGAAAGCTCGACCTTTGAGGGCGTAGCCATGGTGCGAGTTTGTATCGAGTACTTGGATGGATTGATGGCTGCAGTGATCAATTGCAATGGAGTGATGAATCGCGGGACGCTTTGCAGAGCGACCAGCGCTCTTCTTATAGCGACCGCTCTTGCGAACATAGAGGGTTTGGCCGGAATGATCTGTAAACATCAAGTGACCTTCTGCATCCATTATCAATCTCGCACTTTAAAACTGACGTGAGCCAGTCCTCCTGGAATACCTCATTGCTTACAAACGCGGAGTGTGGGCGACCGCTCTTGCGAACATAGAGGGTTTGGCCGGAATGATCTGTAAACATCAAGTGACCTTCTGCATCCATTATCAATCTCGCACTTTAAAACTGACGTGAGCCAGTCCTCCTGGAATACCTCATTGCTTACAAACGCGGAGTGTGGGCGACCGCTCTTGCGAACATAGAGGGTTTGGCCGGAATGATCTGTAAACATCAAGTGACCTTCTGCATCCATTATCAATCTCGCACTTTAAAACTGACGTGAGCCAGTCCTCCTGGAATACCTCATTGCAGAGCGACCAGCGCTCTTCTTATAGCGACCGCTCTTGCGAACATAGAGGGTTTGGCCGGAATGATCTGTAAACATCAAGTGACCTTCTGCATCCATTATCAATCTCGCACTTTAAAACTGACGTGAGCCAGTCCTCCTGGAATACCTCATTGCTTACAAACGCGGAGTGTGGGGAAGCTATGAGACTCTGAACAGAGCTAATATGTCTCAGGTAAGGCATAGCGGAGAGCACCTCTTGAGTGCATCATATGAGAAGGCAACGCTGGAGTGGCGTTGACAATGTAGTGTGTTTGCGCAAGCATGCAGTCGAAGCCGCAATGAATCTAGGATAAATGGCTCGAGGGCCTCTAGTTCTGCGTCTAGGGTTTGCTTCATCGTTGTCACTCCTTACTCCTGTCGCTTCATCAGGTTCCAATTACCGGAGACTTCTCTCGGGAACAGAGCCCCTTATGACCTCGTGTGTGCACGCGGCAAGAACTTGCCACCGATCGGAGTGCCAGAGATCGACTCGTGCATTTGACACAGGAAGAGAGACCGTCTAAGCTAACCCTTGTCATCTGACAATGGAGCTCCTCCTGATGTCGCCAATCGCTCGCCGTCTATACTCGGACTCCGCAAACAAAGCCTCGATCAGATCGATCAGTTCCTCAGCCTCGAACTCCAGCTTGAGTTCTCCCTCGGTCCATAGATATTTGATATCAGCCAGCGAGCTGTCCAAGATCTCCGCGAGGTACTGGAACTTGAACCAGTTCGGACAATAGACTCCAGTCATATCTCTCGGTTGTCCTTCTGGGTCCGCTTGCATGAACAGGTCGCTCAGCTTGTTCATTTCCTCGCAGAAGTGCTTGAGTTGCTTCGACTCTTCTTCGGAGATGTCGCTCATGTCCTCAATATTGACCATGATCTTGCTGGTCGCTGTCAATAGGAGCGAACCAAGCGCTTGTAGTAAAGTTGATTGCGACAATATGTCTTTCCACTGCCTCTGGACTTCTCGTATCCGATCCACGGTCATGGCCACGGCATTTTCGCATTCAGCTGCAAAGGGATGGAT
>NAJN01001464.1:0-11029 GCA_005059845.1 Cryomyces minteri
GGCGTGCCGCTGGCTTCTACGAGATCACTCCGGTTCGAACATCCTTCAGATACTCGGACGAAGACCAGGGAGAAGAGGGAGAGTACCCGCGAGCGGATCCGGGAAGCATTTCGGGGGAGCAGAGGTCTTTGCTTCGAGCAGCTCTGGAGAACGATGGACGTCGGCCTTCAGACAATGTCATTGACGAGCAAGATGAGCCGGAGACTCCAATAGCAGGGCCTGTAGAGCGGCGCTTGGGCGATGGACGTTCGACGTATCGCAGCGACAGCATATTCACGATTGAACCTCAGCTCGCATCACCCTTCGGAGGAAGCTATGGTACAACATACAGCAGCCTTGCGACACGGATCAACGAGTCCTCCATGAGACATGCCGGCCGACTGTTCAGACAACAACAGGTGGAGGGAATCACAGTGCCGGACAAAGAGAGAGAACCGCTGTTAGTCAAACAGGTAGAGGAACCGGACGGCAAGATCATCAGTGTCGTCGTTGGACAATCGACCTTGCCCCAAACGGTTTTCAACTCGGTCAACGTCCTAATAGGAGTAGGACTGCTTGCTCTGCCCCTCGCATTTAGGTACTCCGGCTGGCTCATAGGTTTGATGTTCTTCTTCTGCTCCGCGTGGACAACTTCGTATACAGCAAAAATTCTGGCTAAATGTCTCGACGTCGACAACTCGCTCATAACATTTGCCGACCTAGCCTACGTATCGTTCGGGTCAAAGGCGAGAATTGCAACGAGCATACTATTCAGTCTTGAGCTTGTCGCAACCTGCGTCGCCCTAGTCGTATTGTTTGCAGACAGTCTCGATGCTTTGATTGAAGGCTGGGGAGTGGTGGAGTGGAAGATCATGTGCGGTGTCATCTTGGTTCCTCTCGGCTTCCTCCCCCTGCGGCTGTTAAGCTTCACGAGCATTCTTGGAATACTGTGCTGCTTCGGGAGTGAGTAGCATTGTCTGCGGCATCGACGGCGCACTAGTCGTGGAATACTGGATATCTTGGGACACAGCAGTGAAGCACATGTATCATCAAGTATTCGGGAGGTACCCAGTGTTCCATGACTAATGCGGTGTCTTTGGCGGTCTTTATAGATTCACGTGCTGACACTACTCTACAGTCGTACTTGCGGTCTTCGTAGACGGCTTGATAAAACCACAGCAGCCAGGCTCACTCAGGGAGCCGGCCACCACCTATCTTTTTCCAAAGCACTGGGGAACTCTACCACTTGCTTTTGGCCTGCTCATGTGTACGTTTACCGCCCCCTTCAATATAACCCTACTGACGCGTTGCAGCACCATGGGGTGGGCACAGCGTCTTTCCGAACATCTACAGAGATATGCGTCATCCGTACAAGTACCGCAAAGCCGTCAACATTACTTATGTCTTCACCTACCTCCTCGATCTCTCCATGGCTGTTGCTGGTCTGCTCATGTTTGGTGATGGCGTCCGCGATGAAGTGACTTCCAATATCCTCCTCACGGATGGGTATCCTCAGGTTGTCTCCGTTTTCATTGTCGTCTGTGTCGCCATAATCCCTCTTACGAAGATACCGTTGAAGTGAGTAAATCTTTGACTCCCTCTTCATGACCCTACTAAGCGTCCTATCACAGCGCCCGTCCCATTGTCAGTACTATCGAGATCTTCTCTGGCCTCGACACCCGCGCCGTAGCCGCATCAGGCGGTTTGCTAGGCGTATCAGGTTTCAACCGTGGTCTCTTGAAACTCACTATCCGCATCACCATCACTATCGTTATAGTCCTCATCGCGATAGCGATTCCCTCTTTCGACCGTATCATGGCCCTACTTGGTTCTGTTTGCTGCTTCACCATTTGTATCATTCTACCACTTCTGTTCCATCTCAAGCTCTTTGGCAGCGAGCTTACTAAAAGGCAGAAGATGATTGATTGGACTCTGATTGTCGTCAGTAGCGTTCTGGCGATTGTTAGTACGGCCTTTGCTTGTTTTCCAAAGGACGTGCTGGAAGCGGCATAACATGTTGGCTTTTGGATGCCTTTCAAGCGAGCGATTGTGTTCGGTCTATGTTTGTGCAGCGATTGCATCATGGTTATTGCGGTAGGCGTGACTGCCATAGACATCGATCCTTCACCCTGCGACACCGGGAGGAGAAATGACGAGGTAACAAGATCAGAAGGACTTTGCGCTGTCGACTCTAGTGGCAACTACACTTTCGCTCCGAGCCTTGCAAAGATGGCTACCTTACATGCACGTCTGAACCACTCAATGATTGCACAATGGGTTCAGGAAGTCGTGGTGCATTTCAGGGTTTGGCCGCCTCACAAAGCCTATACTAACACACCGCGACAAAGCAGTCCATCTACTGTTGTGGCACCTCGCACACGCCTTAGTGTACGTCAGAGCCATTAGGCGCAATGGTAGCGCAACTGAGACGGCGTTTCAGTGCTTCTTTGTATGTACAGCTTGGTTGTATTCGTACGGCGGCCAAATCTCGGGCATCATGATTTCCTATCGGAACCTGTCGAGCGCCACCTAGGGCATTGACGGTTGGTTGATTGGTCACCTGTCACACTGGTTCCGGAGAAAGGTTTCACCCTACTGAGCACTACACGTCTGAGGCACCTGTCACATACCAGAAGAACTACTCGATTAGCTTCCGCCTGTGTCGGTAGACAAAAGAGCGCAGTAAGCATCATAGGCAGAGGTATTATGCAAAGGTGTCCAGCGGCTCCTTGATACGTCTCCAGTGACACTCCTCCTCATGCTTCGTCTCGCACCCTGTCCTTGATCCTCTCGAACTCTCTGATATGGAGCCGGTGTCGCTTCACCGTTTCCTCTTCCGCCTGTCTATAGGCTACGCGATGAATACCGGCTTGCTGATCGAGCAGCGACGCAAAATCTTTCGCGGCTTGGACCTGTCTCGACGTGTCTTTCGAGTAAGCGTCGAGAATCGGCAAAATCTTAAACCAAGTCTTCCGTATGTCGTTCGTAGTGAGACCAGTAACACAAAGTCTTGTCTTCGCCTTGGCGATGTCGCCAGTCACATCTTTCCCCCCAACGTATCGTTCGAACGTGCGTACAAAGTTCAAGATGTCATTTGCCAACGAGACGTTACTAATTGGCGTCTGTGCAATTTTCCCAGCTCGGATTTCGTCTAAGTTGTGTTAGGTATGTGGCATAGTATTGGGCCATCAGAACTCACCTTCAGCAGCTCGGATTGCCGCCCTAGGCATCGAGGTTTTGTCCATCTGTTGGAGCGTTTTTTGATACTCAACAAGATTTAGGACTCCCCCACCCGTCTGGTATCCCCCACTAGCCTTGTAAGTGAGCCACGCCGACTCACTGTCGGACTCGTCCCCAGCCGCTTTGTCTTCAACCGTTTCCGATCCCACGCCTATTGCTTTACTGCCGTCTTCGTCACCGTGGATATCCGGTTGGATTTTGGGATTTATATGGGGTGCTTCAAGTATTTCCCTCAAAGCAGACAGGATTGTAAACTTTACTTTCATCCCACGCTTGGCCAGTGTGTTGTGGATATCAAACCACTTTAGATCCTGCTTGAAAAGATTCTCAATCGTGTCCGTATCGACCCCGTTGGGATTGTGCGAGAGCTCTAATACTTTCTTTGCCATCGTTGGTATCTTATCCACTGGCCAACGCGTATGTTTGACAGGGCTGGGAGAAGCCACTGTTGGCAATTGGTCGCTTGTGATGTCGATTCGTGCTTGCTTCGTCAGAGGCCCTTTGCCGTCCGCGCCGCTCCCGCGCTTCTTTCTCTTGATAGGTTGGACACATTGGTAGTCGCCTTTCGCCATTGCTTTGTACACCGTCCGGTATCACAACGTTGGTGTAACGGGATGACTGTTGACTGAGACGCCTCCAAGTGTCTATGCTAAGATCTCGCGTGACCGAATTCATCATTCGCACGTGCGTTAGATCCGTTATCGTTCTACCGCCAATGAGTTATTGACCTTCACTTCCTAGCCACAACTTTCTCACCTTCACCCGCTCACCACACCTTCATATAACACTGTGTACAGCGGCAGGCTACCTACTTCTCGGTCTATCGACAGCATGGCGAAGCGCACTCCGCGCAAGGGCGCCGTTCGCCCAGTACCCTCTGATCAGGCGGTGATCCCTGACACGATTCGGGCTTGGATAGACAGGCTGCATTTCCAGAGCGAAGAGGATTTTAAGACTTGGCGCGATGGCGAATTGAAAGATCTCATCATCGAATGGGTCATATGGACCAAATACAACGTCAACCTAATCTTGCCCTCGTCTAATGTTTTCTGGAAGCATGTCAACGACTACCATAACGTCCTTAGTCAACCACCCTCCAATTTCTACCGGCTCAATAACATCGACTTCGCCGGTCGCGTTGCAATTCGATTGTACGCCCATTTTACTAGCAAAGATCGACCTACAAACAGTGTGATGCCAACCTTTGGTCCCGACGAGAATGAGATGAAGACACGCTACTGGGTTGTACACGCCTTTCTAAAATATCTCAAGAAGGAAATGTCTGGAAGGCAAAGTGGCAAGCGATCGTTGCACCCGGACAGGTACGAGGCGGGTAAGCTTGCTGAGTACATGGAAGGTCAGTCTTGAGCTACACAGCTTGACGTTAATTTGAAACACAATTCTAATCCTTGGCGTTCCGCAGCCTGGAATTGGCGTCCGGATCAGTACGTCCCCGGCTCTCAAGAGTATCTAACACAAAAGAGCATTGATGTTCCGAAAGAAGTCAACGATGCAGAAGCAGGAGATTCGGGATCGTCCAAAAGCATGGGACAACATTCTGCCCACAATCTGTCGTCCGACAGAAGCACGACTTCACTACCGCCTGGCAGGCAGGGTTTACCACAGGAACATAGAGCCTCTGAACCCCAGTCCACTGCCAACGATCAAGAACCGGATTCGAACAGACCCGAAGTCCAACATCGAGTTCGTCTTCGCAACGTCGACAGTCCACCAATTCTCGGTCCTGGCGGGCCCGTCTGGGAACATCCCGACATCAACCAGCTACCAACCTTTGTGCTTCTCCATCAGTGGATCCATAATACCTGTCAACTCGATGTTGAGTCGCGGGTTGTTGATTTCCTCAGCGAGGTGGTAGTCGACCAGCCGGACGAGGGTACAGGACTACCAGTGAGTCGGCCTGCCTCGAGGATAGCTGGGCAAGCCGACTGGGATCTCGCCCGAACCAGATACACCACGATGGAGGACGGCATCAAATACACGATCTTGGAATTTGACACAGAGGTGACCACACCTGCGGGAAACCAGTATCATATTCGCGGCCATCGCTTGTCACCAGATCTAGTACTCAAGGAAATTACAGATGGCGTCGCCGAGGAGGGCACTACTACAGCAGACACTGGACGGTTCGTTGAGCGCACGCCAGATGAGACAATGTGCCTTCTTGATATTGTGGAAAGCTGTGTCCAGCGGGACGAACGAGTCAACAATCCGCCCAACCGTGTCACTGGAAAGAAACAAGAGACTGAAACCCTTGACATGCTCCGGAAGCTGAGCCGGCTGTCAGGCTCTAGGATGGAGTCGTCAATTGGGGAGGTTGTAGATGCTGAACCGACTCGGACCAAGTCACAGCCGAAGGCCAGCCCGTTCCAAGCAATCGAATCGACCTTCCGCACTATGGTAAATCTGATGGACAACAAGCAGCTCCAGATTATCGACGTTGCGGCTGCTAGAGCGGTGTTGTCTGAGGTATTGGAGACCCACTCAGACGACTCTATCGTGTACCGGCTGCCACGCCCGATGGGACTGTCTCCCGAACAGATCAACAGCCTAGATTTCGATGGACAGATAGCCCGGGGCGTTCCACATCGTCCTCACCAAGTCCTCTTCCTAGCGTGGGCATTGAACATGGAGGCTACGTTTGGGGGAGGCATCGTTGGGGACGCCCCCGGCCTTGGGAAGACACACGAATACATGTCACTAATTATTGCGGGCAACCAGCTGGCAGAACTTGACGACGAGGCGGCAGGTGCGACGCTCATTGTCGTGCCCCATTCCCTACGTACTCAGATTGCGGTAGAGGTTAGAAAGGGGCTTGGAGCAGCGTATACAGTTCACGAGGTTATACGCGCTCAAGACGACCTCAAACCCAACAAGCTAGCTATACAAAACGCTCAATTCCATGTATGGGTGGTAACCTATCAGCAACTCTCGTACATTGCTTCGAAGACAAAGGACCTTACCCCGTACAAGGACATGTTTTACCGGGTTATCCTCGACGAAGCACAAGCGATCCGGCGATTCAATCATACGTTCAACGGCACTTTCCTCGCAGCTCTTAACTGCAAACAGCGTTGGTCGTTCACAGCTACGGTGTGTTATGATTCCCTCGCGAACCTACAAGGCTTCGCATCATTTCATTCCCGGCCCTTCTGGGGCGACCAGAGCAAGAGCCTCAATACAGTGGAAGAGCTCGCCGGCGAGGAGCACGCTCACAGATTTGCTCAGTGGTTGTCTGGCGAGTCGCCCGGCATTGAGGCGTCCGACAATTGGTCTCCCGTCTGTCCATCAGAGACTGATGATGCCACTATACAAACAAAGCGCGCATTGATGGGACACTTTTGTGAACATTTTCCAGCGCTCGTCAGAACCAACGCAGGTCGCGAGCCAAGTCTCCGCTCAAAGGACCGACCATGCGTTCATCCATCACGTGATAAGCGTCCTGCGGCTACGAAGAAGCAAAAGAGACACATGGAGCGTCCATTCGTAGATAACCCATACGATCTATACCATCCAAAGAACTTCGACAAACTACGATGCTGGAATACAGAAGCATTTAGGTACTGGGTTTTACCGCACATTCCAAGGAAGGGCAACCGCGGTAATATCAAGGTAGCCGGACGACGAGCTGGCAAGATGTTGGAGGTTCTGATGCTTGCAAGAGACCACGATTCGATTTACATCGACGAAGATGGAAAGGAGCGACGTTGCGGCGCCTACGTTGACAGTGACGGGGTCGAACACGACCTTCCCGATCAACTTGTATTTACGCAAGACCTCGTTCAACCCGCCGACGTACAGATCCTCCACGATGCGTTCGTCCAACAAATACACGACGACAATCGGAATAAGACGGCGCAGCTTGATCAGAAGATGCACACACGAAGTTCGGACGTGAAGATCGAAGATGAGATTGCCGACGAAGACGACCTATCACGAGTAGGTACTCACCGCATGAGGATGCTACTCGCGTTCAATGTAGCACTGTATGCCGTCCGCGACGCGGACACGTCTACACTACGAGAGTGGGGTAATATGCCGCTTGTCGAGTACATCAGAACCCTAAAGAAGTTTGGTGGATATCCGGCGGTGTTCAAAGATCTGCCTTGTACTTCAAACGAGGAACTACTACGCCAGGCGGTCTGGCCATCCGTGACTCTTCGGGATTTACTTCGTTTCATCCGGCGTGTGTGTTACAGCAAGGACACAGACAAACCAGAAGGCAAGAGGAAGGTCATAGTATTTGCCAAGTGGTTCGCCACGCTCGATAACATTGACACAGTAAGTACTTGATGTTGGTCGACAGCATTACCAGATGCTAACGGTCACAGATCCTTCAGTTCCTTGGTATCAGGACCGTTAAAATGACGGCAAGCATGACCCCAGAGCAACGATACGACATTATCAACAAGTTCAACTTCGAACACCAGTACGGTGCCCCACTTGTGTTCCTAGCAGGTTATAACCATGCCACTGCGGGCTTCAATCTCCATCACTCATGTTGTTCAATCTACCATGCGGAGTCGGGCGACAATTATCCAATGGAAATACAGGCCGCGGGTCGAGCTCGCCGTATCGGTCAGACAGCAGAACAAGAGGTTGTGCGGCGCATGGTCGAAAACACGTACTGCGAGGAGCATGACGCACGTCTACTCAACAAATACGCCCCTTTCATCGAGGCCATGGGAGCTGTGAAGAAGGCGAACGAAGTGTACGACGCAAAGGTTACCGCAAAGCAACTGGCTATGGTAGCTATGGGAATGTGGAGGCCTCGTTCGCAAGTGCAGTCAGAGAGTGGTCTATTCAAATCATACGCGTTACAAATGCGGAAAAGTCCTGTTAAACTGCGAGACAAGCCGGAGCGTTCACGCAGTAGCATTGAATCAGACTGGGAAGATTGGGTGGCGGACTTCTTCGACGGAGAGGAGATGGACGTACCGCCGGAGTTTCGATACAAATGATTGCGTCGATAGTGCGTTTGGCTCAGGGGCATCTTGAACATGGAGCCTTGCTGCCAGCGTCCAGCGACGCAGGCAGCGGGGTCTAAAGAAAGGGCAGGAACTTCTGGAAGACGGCATTAAAATTTCGGCGAAGTCTCAACACGAAAGGGGAACTAGGCAATGCGTTTGGCTCAGTGGCATTCTGAACATGGAACCTTGCTGCCAGCGTCCAGCGACGTAGGCGGCGGGTGGAAGACGTCCCCATTTTGCTCACAGATAGGCGAATTAATGAAATTGTGGATCGGATAGCATGTGTGTATCGAATGTCTGAACGTACCAGGATGCAGTGACTTCGTTTCCACTGGGGGCAACCCCAGTGGAACACGATATGAGATGTGGATAACCGCAAGTTCTACACGGATGAGGAGGATCACGTGGTCCGCATCCGACCTACTCATGGAACAGTTAGACTTGTGCTTAGAGCAGCAGCTAGGTGTGCTGGAAATCTCCATTTGAATACGCAGATTCTGGTCACAACACAAAACAGGAACCACCCATCAAGACAATCGCCCTCTCGGCGAACCTCTTGAGCTATCTCTTCATATGCCATCCGAACCGAGGTGTCCCTTGATGACCCAATAAGCGCTTCAAACACATGTTGCCTTCGGCTCGCATCGCGAAATCAGTCCCATCGCTCACGATCCAGACACTCCAAACTCCGGCAAAGTCTATCGGCCTCTCTTCGCATCTGAGCGAGGAGTGAGGTGTTGCAACACAGAAGACCAATCGACGTGTGCCCACAGACGCCAAGAAATTACGAAGTATGGACATACTGAAGACGGACAGGTGAGACCAAGCACAACAGTGCAATCGAGCCTAGCAGACTGACCTCACTGTAGCGGATCTCAATACAAGATCCAAAGCCTTAGTGACGACTGGGAAACCCCAGTCGAGATGCTGCTCTCAAGGATACTGACGAGCGAAACACAAAAATTCTCTGGCCTAGGTGTTGGAGAGCTTGCAGAGAGTCTCGTATCAGGCGGATGGATGCGGGACGACGTGGTATCGGCATACGTGAAGCTTCTCGCAGGTACATGCAATGAAATACCTGCAAGCCGTCGGAAGGTCGCGGTGCTTCCCATGGAGTTTTTCGAAGCTTTGGATGCTGAAAAAGTTCATGGAAAGCTGCAGATGGAATCGGTGCTTGGAGGTACGAGTCCGCACGAGCTACTCAGCATGCAGCGGCTCATAGTCCCGATCTTCCTCGTGGCAGAACGACATTACGTCCTGGTCGTCGTTCAGCCGCCTGTGAAACAAATATGTCTTTTAGACACTGATAGGACCACCCGAAGCACACGCGACCACGGTATGTCGCAGCCGCACACGAAGGTTGCAAATTGGGTAAAGGCAACGATTGGGAGGGAATCATGGGACGGATGGGTGACTGTGGTGCGAAACGATGCGCCGCAACAGCCTATAGCCGGCGATTGTGGTCCAGCTATGTTGTTTCTGGCTCGTTTGAGCATGGTTTCGACAACTCCCACCACTACGTCGGACGAGCTCGTTCAGGGGAAGGCATTTGGTGAACAAATTGAGCGCTTTCGAAAGAGGATTGCAGCCGAACTACTGGCGGAGAAGCTTAATCCCGATAGTGGTGACGCCCAGAAGCTCCTAATAGCCACGAGCAATTTCTTCGATTGAAGTTGGCAAGGCGGTTAGAAGTCCTCCAAGGCGTTTGTTCTCCGGGAACGAGTACGGTAGTCGATGCGGCCACATGACGTCAATCCCCCGAGTGAGGTCAACAATCTCATTATAGGGACACCTAACGCTGTAGATTGATTTGCATGGTGACGAGACCCATGTTGGAACAGCGTACTATATGGCATAGATCAATGCATCGATCTGGTGTGCGTGTGTAGACGCTGCGTGACAAGTCATCGACTTCTCGCATGAGCGGGACGCAGGTCCGATGACGTCATTGCCGACCTTCCGTCTATATACCACGACACCTACCTCCCCTTCCATCGCAGCAACAGCTGCCAAACTCTCGCATAGTCTCTCTCGTACTACTCCTCTCGAGCTCTCGCTGCTCTCGCCCTCACAATGCCCCGCGTCTTCCTCATAACGGGAACGTCGACGGGCTTCGGCGCCGAGCTCGTCAAAACGGTCCTCTCCTCCGGCGACAGCGTCGTAGCGACGGCGCGCGACTCGTCCAAGCTCTCCTTCGCCGGCACGAAGCCGTCCAACTACCTCGCCGTCGACCTCGACGTGACGGACCAGTCGTCCGTCAGCGCCGCCTTCGACAAAGCGCTGCAGCACTTTGCGCGCGTCGACGTCGTCGTCAACAACGCCGGCTACGGCCTCACGGGCGAGTTCGAGTCGCTGAGCGAGGCGCAGATCCGCACGCAGTTCGAAGTCAAGTACGTCCCCCCTCCCCGCGCGTCCGCTCAGCTAGCTGGGTCGGGGCGATGATGCAGGGTGCGACGCCGGACTGACTGGCTGACTCGCCCCGGCCTGCCCCGCCAGCTTCTTCGGCCTGCTCAACGTGACGCGCAAAGCGATGGCCGTGATGCGCGCGCAGCAGCTGCCCGGCGGGCTGATCCAGCAGATCACGTCCGTGGGCGGGCAGATCGGCGTGCCGACGTTCAGCTGCTACTGCGCGACGAAATGGGCCGTCGAAGGCTTCACGGAAGCCGTGGCGCAGGAGGTCAAGCCCGAGTGGAAGATCCGCTTCACGGTGATCGAGCCCGGCGGCTTCCGCACCGACTTCTCCGGCCGCTCCATGGCCGTCGCCGAGGCCAAGAACGCCGCCTACGACCACATCGACGTGCGCGCCAACATGCGGAAGCGCC
>NAJN01001465.1:0-11023 GCA_005059845.1 Cryomyces minteri
CGTATTATAGGAGTCCTTCAGCTTCAACACTAGCTCGCCAACTCAACCATGCACAACTCACTCTGTCCACACTCCCCTAGGTCTTAACATCCGGTTCCACACGTCCGATAAATTCCTGCAATCTTAACAGATCCGTCGCAAGCTTCACGTTGTCCTTGAGATAATCCTGTGCGTCCATGCCGTACGTCGACTCGTCCGTCTCGTGCTTCTCGATGTACAAGCGGATGGTGGCGCCGCTGCTGCCGGTGCCCGAAAGACGGACGACGATGCGGCTGCCGTCGTCGAACTTGACGTAGATGCCCTGGTTCTTGCTGACGCTGCCGTCGAGGTCGGTGTAGGAGAAGTCGTCGGCCTCGAGGACTTTACGGCCGCTGATAGTGGAGCCGACGAAGTCGGACTTCTTAGTCGTGATGAGCTCCTTCATGTGCGCCGTCATCTTGTTAGCGCCGTCCGTCTCGCAGCCCTCATAGTCGTAGCGGGTGAAGAATGTGCGGCCGTATGTCTTCCAGAAGTCATGCTGGATCGACTTGATGCTCGGTGTCGTGCCCGTCTGCTGCCCGACGCCGGCGATGATGTTGAGCCAGGCGACGACTGCCCATAGACCGTCCTTTTCTCGGATGTGGTTGCTGCCCGTGCCGAAACTCTCCTCACCGCAGATGTTCATCTTGTCGGCGTCGAAGAGACCGCAGAAGAACTTCCAGCCCGTGGGCACCTCGTACGACTGGAGGCCTTGCTTCTTTGCGACTAGATCCACGGCACCTGAGGTCGGCATGCTACGTGCGAGACCGTAAACACCCTGCTTCTTGAAGTATGGGATGAGTTTGGCATGGTGAGCGATGATGGCCAAGCTGTCACCGGGTGACACGAAGCTGTTCGCACCGTAGATCATGTTGCGGTCACCGTCGCCATCGCTAGCAGCGCCGAAGTGGATTCCATTCTTGTCGACCGCCTCGACCAGAGAATGCGCGTATACCAAATTCGGGTCGGGGTGGTGGCCTCCGAAGTCGGGTTTTGGTATGCAGTTTTGTGTGCTGCCCTTCTGGCCGAGCTCTTTCTCGAAGATGTCGATACCGTATGATCCAGTGACACCGCTGAGACCGTCGAACAAGATCTTGAAGTCTGAGTGCTCTTTCAAGAACGACTTGATCAGATCGAAGTCGAAGATGTCCTTGAGCATCTTCATGTAGTCCTCCGTCGAGTGGATGATCTCCACCTCAAGAGGTCCGTACTTGTTTGAACCGATGGTCTCGAGATCGATGTCTGGGATGTCGGCGATTTTGTAGGACGTAAGGCTCTTGGACGTGTCGTAAATTTTGTTGGTGACGCTCTCAGGTGCCGGAGCTCCGTTCGTGAGGTTGTATTTGATACCAAAATCTTCGTTTGGCCCTAGAACGCACGGCTACTTAGCCACAGCTCTGCTGTAACCGCCACTGACGAGTGGAGGAGAAATCTCTGTGAGGTAGAGCACTGAGAAGCAAAAGATAGCTTCTTCATGTCCTTGGTTTCCTCGCTAGATCTTGACTTACCTCCAGGGTTGTGACTCGCAGTGAGCAAGATACCACCAGTCGCCTTCCTTATCCGAATGACATGGCTGGCTGCCGGTGTACTGAGAATACCGGTCTGCCCAATGATGAGCTTCTTGACTCCATATGCCGCACCGATCTTGGCAATCAGCTGCATTGCCTCCGGGTTGTAGTATCGGCCATCTCCACCGATGACAAGAGTGCTGCCATCAACTCCTTCGGGAATGGAGAGGAGGATGCTGGTGATGAACGCTTCGGTGTAGTTCTCT
This sequence comes from Cryomyces minteri, assembly GCA_005059845.1. NCBI lineage: Eukaryota > Fungi > Ascomycota > Dothideomycetes > Cryomyces > Cryomyces minteri. Next base: position 1,793 of record NAJN01001465.1, read on the forward strand.
TGCTGGAAAACCTTGACCTTCTTGCGAAGGCCCGATCTGTTACGGGGACGACGTTAGCCATGGCACCTGAACGTCTCGGTGAGGCAATTGCATTGGCTCAGTAGAGACAATAACCATAGGAACCGTCAAGCAGAACCTGGCATGCCGAGAACAATGTGAAGAGAAGCTTTCTTCGTAGGGACTACATTGGGTCGGACAGTATCTGCTGAGCCTCTCAAGCTATCTTCGACTGCTGCATGGACACAGAGTCTAGTTGGAGCCACCACCGACCCAGCGGTGGTGTCGAGAGAAAGGGTGTAGTACTCACGTTCCGGGCTTCTGGTCGGTGTAAGGCTTCAGCGATACAGTCTTGACACTCATGATGGCTGTGGATAGGTTCTCTAAGGTCAATTGCAAGTGCCTGAGTGATGGAGCTGTTGGTAGAAAAAGATTGCTATGGAATAACAAATGTTGGTGGGGTCTAGCTGTGACGAAATGACGAAGACCCTCAACGAACAGAAACGCGGGGGGCGAAATCGGTCCGCTTCTCTTCCGACCAGACCCCACCTCACTCAACTCCCCTCCACTTTCCGCTCTCCGCTCTCCGCTCTCCGCCCTCCGCCCTCCGCTCTCTTTGAAACAACTGTGGATGTTTCGGTTGGATGGACAACCGGCTCACGCAAAGTTCCGCGACTCTCAGCGGCCGATAGCGACCAGCTGCTGTGATGGGCCGTCAGTCAAATGGAAAGCCTCGCGATGCATGTTCCAATTGGTCCTCTTGTCCAATATCTCCACAAGCACAGAACTAAGCTTGGCTCAATAATTGGTGTAATCAAAGCTTCCACCCGACTATTCCGGACAGCTCCCTCATCGCCGCAGCTTTGGCATCGTGCAAGTTTCACAGCGCTCCGCTAGTACATCGAGAATGCCTGAGATGCATAGTTCTCCTCCAGTCTCGTGTTAACGAGGGCATCGACCACCTCGTCTCGTTAATCGGTACTACTCAAAGATGTGAACACAAGATCTCTTCTGGGCAACAATCGGACTCCACATCCTTCCCAAGTACGTCTCTCAGCGTGAATGGTTGCACTCCAGTGCAACACGCCGCAGACTCTCCACGGGTGGTGCAAGGTACCACTGGGACATTACAGCTGTTATATCATATCAATACCATACGCTGGTGCTAGGACTCGGAAAGTTCGACAATGACAACACCAAGCTCGACGACTTGGATAGCATCGCGGACTCTCAAACGTGGAATATTGCCCTTACTAGCCGAAAGTGACTACAGTGATAAGCTCCCAGCGCGTTGGAGACAATTTGCGACTCAGACTGACTCAAGTCAAGCCGAGGCTCGTGATGCTATGACGCGTGGAAACAGCTCGGAAACTTCGCCTTCCGCTCCACCATATCGTGGTTGATATGGCCCATCCGTCCTTCCTATTGCGCACTGTACTTTAGATGAGTTTTGTCGTTCGCAGCTTGTTTCTTTCGTTTTCTCTTGGACTGCTACATCTCTATAGACCATAGATCTCGACAAGTCAATACCATGGACGGCTCGCCCTCCGCCATCGTCAAACTCCTCGTCCCAAAGATCCCCTTGATGCTCAAAACCGCCTTGTGGCACAGTCTCTGGCTCTCTCCGACCTCCACGAAATGGGACCTCCGTACCGAGATCACGGTGAACATCATCCGCTCCCTCATGGATGGCTCGAATCCCTCCCCCATGGGCAAATTGCAGCGTTCTACAATCAAAGACCCAGGCGTCAAGGGCAAGATGTGGATTAGCAAGGTCACCATGTCTCCACCGCCTGAAGACGACGTGCGGCAGGCGCTGTTCAAGGCTATAGACGATATGAAGGAAGGGCCGGTCAATTATACCCAGCCAGAAGTGGCACCTGTAGAAGCAGAGTGGACGGGGTACAGGCCAGACGCTGCGAAAGACGCAGAGGACTCTGCGAGATCAGAAGAAGACAACTACGAGAGATTGATGAGCGACCCCTCACGGAAAAGCGAAGTCACCATCCTATACTTCCACGGCGGAGCATACTACCTGATGGACCCCTCCACCCACCGCGGCCCTACCGTCCGACTAGCCAAAGAGACCGGCGGCCGCTGCTTCAGCGTCCGCTACCGTCTCGCGCCTCAATCCGCCTTCCCGACCCAACTCCTCGATGGCCTAGTCGCTTACCTCTCCCTACTCCACCCACCCCCCGGCTCCTTCCACGAGCCCGTGCCCGCATCCCACATCGTCTTCGCGGGCGACAGCGCGGGCGGTAACCTGTCCTTCGCGCTGCTGCAGCTCCTCCTGCAGCTGCACCGCACCAAGCCCGCGTCGCAGCCGCACCCGACCATTCGCTTCCACGGCGCTGACGTCGCAGTGCCGCTGCCCGCTGGCGTGTCCGCCAACAGCGGCTGGTTCGACATTACGCGCTCGATGCCGTCCCTCGAGACCAATGCGCACTACGACTACCTACCTCCTCCATCCGCCACGGCGTCCGACCCCTTTCCCGCCGACGACATCTGGCCGACGACACCGCCGCGCGGCGACGTCTTCGCGGATCTCAGCCTGCTCTGCCACCCGCTCGTCTCCCCCCTCGCGGCCCCGTCCTGGGCCGGCAGCCCCCCGCTGTGGATCGAGACAGGCGAGGAGATGCTGACGGACGAAGACGCGTTCGTGGCGGCGCGCGCCGCGGCGCAGGGCGTGACTGTGGTGTGGGAGCAGTACGAGGCGATGCCGCACTGTTTCGCCATGATGTTCGAGGGCCTCGAGACGAGCCGGCGCTGCATGGCCGGATGGGGCCGGTTCGCGCGGGCGTGTGTGGAGAGCCCAGAGGTGGTGCGCACGGGGGGCACGTTTGTGGAGGCGCGCACTGCGAGGGAGAGGGAGGTCGGTGTTGGAGGGATCAGCGGGTACAGTTTCGAGGAGGTCAGGGGCTTCATGGACAGGGCGAGGGAGAAGAGGCTGCTGGGATGGGAGAGGGAGGGGAAGAGTATGCCGAAGCCGAATCTGTGACCGCTGAGCTCGTGCGCGTCGTCTTTGCTTGGGTGATTTCTGGATTCGGAGCATAGGACGGAAGCATGATAGAAAGCGTGGCGTCGCGGGACAAGGTAGCGCGTATCTGAGCGTCCGATACATTGCAGTTAGACTTAGAACAAAGACACGTCGACACCACGAAGTTGAGCCCATGCAGTTTGCATGGGTGCTTTTGTTCTTTTTGGTGTTGTTTGTTCTACTGGAAAATCTTCTTGGCCTGAGCTCAGGTAGTAAGGCTCGACAACACTAATGGAGATACGCAACCTCCCTTTCCATCCTGTCTATAGGGTACAAGCAACATCTGCGTAGAGATGTCGCCCATGATGACGACTTGATTGCTTGTGCACCGTAGTGCGTCTCGTACTTGGTGCGTTTGTGAAGCTGGTTGAGACCAAAGCCTTCGGTCAGAGCGCGGAGAGAACGCTAAGGGTGTGAGTAAGAGAATGCAGCGGCAGAGGTCTTGTAGTAGCCTGTGCGCGCTGATTGCAAACTAGAACGCTGGATGCATGATGCACGGTACACTTTTAGAGGTCGTGCGATGTTACGGAAACGTGCACGAGTAGGGCACAGTATCTCTCACTTAAGAAGCGACAGGCAATCTGCTCATATCGCCACCCTTGGTGAGCCACTCAGGGTTGATGAGCTTCTCCTTTTCTTGGTAGAGGTACTTGTAAGCGTTTCGAATGGTGCTGTCGCTAACTTTGGCCGCTTCGGAGATCTGCTTCGGTGTTCTAGGCTGGCCCATGAGACTGGAAGCCATGTAGATGCAAGCCGCCGCGGCAGAGAGTGGAGAACGTCCAGCAAGCGCGCCCGCAGTCGCCATTTGATTGGCGAGATCTTGCGATATCATTGTGCATCGCTGATCGAGGCCAAGAATACTGCAGAAACGTATGCAGAGCTCGCCTGGGTTGGTAGAGGTAGTGGTAGTGTAGGAATCGTTCGAGAGAACCATTCCTGAGATTAGTGTGTCAACAAGTGATACATGAAAGCACGGACGACGTGTCTCAAGCAAGACTTACCTCCTGCAGACACCGCTGTGCCGCGCTTCTCCTTGTTTTGAGCTGCAAAGAACTTCTCCAACGCTTTGAATGTCTTCCCAATCTCTTTTTTAGAAACCTTCGTCAGCTCGAACACCTCTCGGAACGTCCTGGGGACACCGTTTTGTCGACAAGCAATGAAGATGCAACCAGCGATGAGTGCGTCCGTAGACTTGCCCTTGAAGGCCTTTGCATCATCTGTGAGCTTGTACAGGTGTTTTGCAGTATCAGCGACAGTATGTGGCATAGAATACCCGTCGCACAAAGCACCAATCTGTTTGTAGGCCGCTAACAACGTTTTGGTGGATTTGTCATGTGTCGCCTTATTCTGTGCACGATGTAGTTCCTTTGCCCTCGCGCTGCCATCACCGAAGGAGATGCTCGTCTGGAGCTGCGAACCATTGAGAAGCGGGTTTGCGGCGTCCCCGACACGAGACGGATCGTCGTTACCTTGGTCGTCATTGGAGAATGTACGCCACTCTGAGCGAGTATCCACAACGCGACCAGATAACACCAGCCCACAAGAGTCGCACACGGTGTCGCCACTAGCGTGTTCGTCCGCGAGGTTTGGCGGGTCCTCTTTGCAGTCTGGGCAAATCAAATGGATATTGAGGTTCTCTTGCCACTCAGGCTCCTTCATAGGACCAGGCTCCGGATCCACAACAGCGCCTGGCGACAGAACGCTGCTTGCTGTAGCCATCTTGAAGGATAGTCTCCCAGACTTCTCAAATCTTTTACTAGCCCTTCTCTTGATAGCTTTTGATGAGACTCTAAGGTCGTGGGTCTTTGCGCAGCAACGGATGAAGAGAGGAGAGTACAGCTTGGCGGTGTTGAGCGAGTTATTCACTTAGACGGACTGACGTCTCTGAGTGAGTCTCTTGTCAGCCCCGTGTCTCTAGTGTAGATTGGTTTCTACAGGGCGACAAGCAAAGCGCACACTCCCGACACACGTTCGTGTAGTTGTTCGATCTCCTCGGAAAGGCTACGCTCCGGAGAAGGCTACGGAGAAAGATATGTCTTACCCTCGCGGGACGAAACAGACAACACTGGCTCAAGGAGAGATGGCGCAGCGTAGATGAGAGTGGTGGGAGAGTGTGTGGAAGAATTTACTGCTTGTCCGACCGTTCAGACCAGTGAAGGCGTCCTGTGAGATATCGATCGAATCTCACAGAAAAGGTCGTTGAAGCACGTCGTTCTGATCGCTTGGGAGGGTTGCCAGCAACTTGGAGGGCCTCGAGCGATAGTTTGACGGTTTTCGAGACAAGCAGGTGTGCGGATGCGAAGGATGTGAGGAAGAAGGAGAAGGCTGGTGTGAGAGAACGTTCTTGAGATGAGCCGCTGACTAAGGACCGTCTCTAGCGTAGAACTCCACAGAACGAACTTCCAAACTCGCAGCCGACGCCTAGAGCTCTGTAACACAGCCACTACAACCCTCAAGATGCTTGCTCAATCACTCAGGCCTGCGGCAAGATCCCAAATTTGACTGATCGATTGATGCACAGCTAATTGACCGCAGCGCCAAGCCCTCTTCCGCGCTGCTCGTCAGCAAAATGCCGTCATAGCACGTCGCACCTTCATTGCTCCAACCGCTATCCGCCAAGGTACAACTCATACATCCATTGCGTCCTCGGGGACGATTGTCACTCCGGCGTCACTAACCACGCCTCAGCCGACATCGTCCAAGACATGTACCTTCGTGAGCTGAAGAGCTACAAGCCTCCCCAAATCAAGGCCTCCGATGCCGACGCCCACGTTCAGAAGTTCACGGCACCGAAGCCCCCACCATCCCCCGAAGAGACCGACATTGCGAACGAGTTGAAGGCCTATGAGAGCCAGCAAGTCGAGGTTGAGGGACAGTCAAGCGACGGAGGGGCTGCGCCAGCAGAGCAGGATTGGTTCGAGGAGGAAGAAGAGGACGAAGAGTCCCACGCTCACCACTAGACAATGCAGGACGACAAATTGTACAGTCAACGCTATCGGCCCTGTTTGTAATCAATACCAGTTGTGTTGTGCTGTGGTAGTTCAGTTTCATTAGACTCCGAGTCAGCGTTGAGCTAGCTGCGCGTCAAGACTAGACGTGTGTTGCGTCTACGAATCTATCCAGCTCAACCCGAGCTCTTGCATCGATCGGAACCATTCGAGCAGTGCCACGCTCTTGCCTGTACAGAAAGTTCTGGATCAGCAGAGCTTGTTAGCCTATAAAATGTTCACGAATTAGCACGGCGTGTACTTGCACTTCATCGAATACTCGTGAGCATCTTGCCACTACTTTTCCTAATTATTTTTTTAACAGTCGTCGACAGCTTCGGATAACTAGAACCCTGATTAGGATGGCTCGGGACGCTGAACATGATGACTTCCACTGATCAAAGCGTAACAATCAGCGATGGGGAGTCCTTGAAACTGTGCAAGTCGAGCCGTTGAAGCCTGCTGTACCAACGACAGGATTACAAAAGTGCGATAGTTGTGATGTCGGATACATGTAGGAGTATCATCAGCCCAAAGGCACAGCACTGCCAAGAGATACGCGCGTTGCCTGTCGATCCTCCAGCCGTGCAGCCTGACGGACAGTTCCCTTAGAGCCATCCCGGTGCTTCTTCATATTGCTCTCACGATGTCCAGCAAGTTGTGGCAGTGGTAGCATCGCGAGCACTGTTCTCTGTCTACCGTCTGCGAACGAACGCCGGGGCGTATGCTTGTAGAGAACGAGTCTTATATGCCGGGTTGTGTTCGTGCTATGCTATCCCTTCGAGATAGCGCATGCAGGTGTTGCCGCCGCCGCCAGTCTTTAGGCCTCGCTGTGGGCCTATCAGATTTTATTAATAGGAGCCATAGCGGCGTTGAGTCTGCGTTTCAAAATACAACCCCCTGTCGAGTCCCCTTGCCGAGTGTTCACGCTTAGACTAGAGTGCGTGTACACCCGAAAGGCAGAGAGCGAAACGTCCGGCGGCTTGTCAGATTTGATGCTTGTGGCTTTCCCTCACATGCCCACAACACGCTCGCTGCCTACTTTTGCCGCTGTGTCCTGGTCCTTGGTGCTCCAGCTTTGAGGACGTTATAGATCCTTTTTCCCTGCATATCGTTATAACAATATACAGTAGGAGCCTCGGCCGAGCGTTCTTCAGGGAGAGGACGCCGTCACTATCGTTACCTAGACACGCCAGATCGCCTTTCGGCCCTCCACCTCCCCTCCACCGCTTAGTCCATTGTTGCACGTCTTGAATATCGGTTTCCACATCTCTGGAGGCAACTTCTGCGAGCACAGATCGCGGAAGGCAACATGGAAGGCCGCAGGTGATAATTAACAGACAGGAACTCCCCACGGCACCCTGCACCCCGGACCTCGAGCTCACGATCAAGTGACAATGGCCGAAGCTACGGTGTTGAACGGGTATCAAATGCGCTCTGGCACGGCATATGGGCGAGACAGGAGTTTGTCGGACGCGATTGGAGCGCATACCAATACTCCTCGTCCTCCAGCATACGGGCGAGATAGGAGTTTCTCAGACGCCGCCGGACCCTATACTAATAACACTCTCTCTTCACCCCTCGGCGAGGCTTCACTTCCTCCGCTTGGTCCCAATTTCCCTCGCGCGGCAAGCTATACATATCTGCCCAATTTGCAAGATCAGAGGTACGGCGGCGATCCCTTCATCGAGGTGAAGGGCAGCTTCTCCGAGGTGGACCTACTGGGACCGACTGAAAGCACTGCAGACGAGTCTTCCTTCAACTCATCAGGGGGGACAAGTCCTGAGAATGAGCTGATAAAAACATCTGAGGCGCTGCACGAAGGAGGAGAAGAGCTGTATAAAAGCCCTACAATCACAATATCACGGTTTACACTCTCTGAAAGCCAAAGGAGGAACGACACCCAATACAATGCCCTAGAGAGGAACACAAGATCAGAACATTCTCCTATTTCAGTGGCAAGACCAAGACCACCGCCACGGGCTGTCACCACCAAGCTCAATCGCAAATCTTGGGCCTCGACTCCTTCGCGATCTCCCTCCCCGATAAGAAGACATGATGAGGGAGAGATTAGGAGCGGTGCAGATCCAAGACCAAGTCCTGTCAGTGGAGGTCGGAAGTCATTTACTTTCCGCAGGCGCGACACGGTACAAGAAGTTCCAGAGAAACCGGGGTCGGGCACACTTCACAGGAAGGGTACGGCCTTATCGCGGAGGGCGAAGAAACCGCTGACTACTCTGCTTGGCGGATTCCCTGGTGCTGATGATGGACCTCCTGCGGTTCCTCGGGTACCATCCTTACCCAAGTCCTTCTCAACTGACAGGTTGCCCTCCTTTGGGTTGAGGTCTCACACCTCGTCTGAGCGGCCACCACCTGTGCCCAGGAAGGTCTCTTCGGACAGCAGAGTTCACAGTCACAAGGGCGAACCAGCAAGGAAGAAGGATGAGCTGTGGAGCACCTTCCGGGCCCTGGATGGAGATTTCACCAAGTCAGTATCCCCAAGATCTGTCTTCTCATAACACAACCCTGCTGACAATCGCTCTGTAGGTTCCAGTCAAAATCAATCGCCTTTAAAGCAAATGTAGTTCGTTCATCGCTCTTGCCTTTCCTTCGCAACTACGCTTTACATCCATCGAACAACATACTACGACCAGAGGACCTTGATAGAAGGGCAAACATACTGAACAAGTGGTGGACGGGACTCTTGGAGATGCTCCACGGCAGAAACAATCAATCCATATCCGGAACAGATAGACCAGTCATATTGGATGGGATTGCTGGACTGATGGAGAGACCAGAATGGAGGCTTTCACCTTCGCCATTCTGTCCATTGCTCCAGAGAATGAAGGGCACCTCCACTCCTCGGTCAAGGTCCACCACCTCTTTGGCTTCCAGCGGCTCTGATTTCCTTGCGGAGTCAGTATACCACAATGTCCGAAACATCTTCATACAGAATCTTCTGGCTCAGATGGCATTCGTAGTGGACAAGATGTCATCGAGAAATGCACCAGCAAGTCTAGTGATCTTCTGCGGGAAGGCCTGCGCTTATGCCTTCTTCTTCTGTCCCGGAGTAGCCGATACCCTGGTGAGGCTGTGGGACACACCATCCAACACAATGAGGCGTGTTTTGGAGGAGCATGGGATCACTCGAGGATCGAATCTGAAGGACATTTCTGAGACTGTCACATCGGCCTTTCCACCGTGCATGCA
>NAJN01001466.1:0-11020 GCA_005059845.1 Cryomyces minteri
TTGACAACGCCTAGTAGACGGTCAGAACCATGTGTTGGCTGGTGGCCCTCTTGCTCATAGTGTCAGCGATCTGGTTGGCCTTGGTAAGGTCGACGCCATTGAGGACCATGACGTCGGTGCCACCAACGCTGCCGCAGGTGACGTAGGCGTTGAACTTGGCAGTGACCTGGAGGAAGTTGATGGCCGTGGCACCAGCAGCAGTCTTTTTGGCGCCGGTGTCCATGTACACGCTCGTCAACGAGTTGGTCGAGCCAAAGATGTAGCCGCTGCTCAACAGGGTGGACTTTGTGGCGCTGTCGACGCTGCTCCAGACGGCGTTGGCGGTGGACAAAGTATCCTTCTCACCGGCCAGAGGTCCAGATCCGTCGACGGGGGCGATGACTGCATTGCTCATGCCAATCTCCATGTCGGCATCGTACCAGGTGACACCAGCGCTGCCAAAGTTGGGCTCGAACCGGGTGCCTTTGCCGGCCTTGTCGGAGATCGCGCCAATCCAGCTCGCACCAGGGTGGAAGTTGGTCGTCTGGCCAGCGCCGACAGTGAAATGGCCGCCTTGGTAGACACTTGGAGGGCAGGAAGAGGAAGTCTCAACGTTGAAGGTGCGGTCAGTGGTACCCTTGTTGATGATGGTGATGACAGGATCACTTGAGCTGTAGCCAGACACGCCGACATCAGAACCGGCGGTGGGAAGTGCGCTGGCAGCACTGCTGCTAGAGGCGACAGTGCTGGAAGCAGCAGCAGGAGGAGGAGTCGTCGTCGTCGTCGAGACCTTGGCAGCGGACGAAGAGGCTGCGGTGGTGACAACGGAAGTCGCTAGGGTCGTTTGAACGGTCGTAGCAACAACGGTCGTTGCAGCAGCTCCAGAAGTGGTAGCTATCGCAGTAACGGAGGAAGACTCGCGGGCCCACGAGTGGATGCGGTCGTATTGACGCCTGTTATGGCCATGGACGCGCGCAGCACCAGTCTGCGCAAGGAGGGAAACGAAAAGAGAAACGAGGATGGTCTTGGAGTGCATGTTAACGACTTGCGGTAACGAGATTCTTGCAAAGAAGCTGGTGTAGAAAAGAGTGAGTGCGACAGCGGAATATCCTGAATGAGTGAAGGATAATGTATTTACAGCTGCACAGCAGGTACACGAGCAAGATGCCAAAAAATGAGTGTGGTTGGAAGTTCTGATTCAGAGAAGCATCGGCGCACATGGCTACCTTAAGTAAAGAAACTGATTCCTGCATGGGGAGCGGTGGTGGAGGGTGGCATCCTGTGCTCCTACTGGACTGCTCCTTCAGAGACAAAATACTTAGTCCCGACTGGTTTGACAAGCCGCAGGACGTATTTGACGGCCCACAGCACCCATGGATTCCAGCAGCTTTGTGGAGACGGGGGTTTGACGGGCGAGCCACTACAGCCAGGCCGTTTCCTTTCCTTCATGCAGGTGTAAAACTCAGTTGCTCCCCCGAAAACCTTGCCGTTTGAGAACCTTAGGCCTTGCCCGCTCGGCGCGCCTCGGCTGTTGGGGCCAGGGAGTCCTCCCACTAGACACCATTAACGTTACTCTGTACCTTGTGCAAGCGCAACAAAAAATCCCAATGGCTGAACGGTGTTGTCCACATGTACAGCGAGCAATCTGCGGTACTGGATATCGTCCGGAGAGGGGAGGAGACCCGAGACAGAGGCAGGCCGCGTAGTCTGTTGTCCAAGAGACGAGGACGGCGGCCATCCTACCGCAAACTCCCGCAGCCCTACCCTTGGCGCCAGGCTCTGAGGATCCTTATTTCGGGCCCCAGAACCCGTTTCTGACCGACAGCCTGGGGCCGTGTAATCGACAATCGCAAACCCCATGGAACTGACGTGAGAGGACGTCGAGCAAATCCAGGCTCTTGCGCGCTCTGTTGCACCTTCGTCCCTGGCGACGTTTCTTGCGTTTCAGGTACCAGCTTGCCGCGCGAGTCGAGGCCGTGGGATGACGAGTTCCTTGCAGGGGAAAGGATCTTGGCTGGTGGTGTTTCGACGAATGTCAGGCGTGCCCTGTCAAGCCGCCGAGCTCTCCCTCACGAGCGACCCGCGCCGGCAGACTCTGTGCTGGGCGTGCTGTCGCTCTCCAGCTGTCATTGGTGCGCGTACCTTGCGGGTGGGAAGTGCTTGCATAATGAGCTTCGCCCGTCGAGGAAGGCCAGAAGGTCGGGTGTTGAAAAGTGGGTAAGTGGCTTGTTCTGGAGGAGCGATCGGTGCTCGGCCTTCTGAACCTCCGCTCAACGTCTTCGCGGCCGTCACGGCGCAGGCCACCACCAACCACCTCAAGTCTCCTTCTCTTTGTTCCTCCCTGGCAACGATATCCAGAGGTCTGTCAGATCTGTTGGTCCTGAAGGGTAAAGCGAACAAAAGCGATTGAAAGCTGGTTGCTCTTCATGATTTGGATGATGCAGATTCAATGCTTGATACCTCTCAGGACCATACCCAGAAGCGACCGGAGCCTCGCGCTCGCGCTGGCGGCACGTATGAGAGTCAGGTGGAGGTAGCTGTGGTGACCAATGATCAGATTGTTGATGTCCTCTGCTAAAACACTCAAAGTCTGGTATGCGTGAGACACTCATCTCTCGCTTCATGTTACATCCTTACCATGTTGCATCTCGACCCGAAGTATGTTGCAAAGTCTTCGCGACAGCCGCGGAGATTCTTCGACACCTTGAATGAGAGCTTGGAAAGATTCGATCGACAGCATTCGCGACCATATTGTCTCTGTTGCTCGTGGTGAATACTGTTCCTCTCAATCGTGATTTACCGTTGCATTGGGCTCAGGTGCTCCGGAATCGGGCCGTATCACACCATACATGCTATATTCCCCACCACATGGCACTTTTGCCGCACAATTGCCTTAGTGGAATACCTCAATAGAGGCGACGTTTTAAATACTTTGTCTCCATCCATAATCACTCCTCATCTAGGAGTGAACTCCGCACCCAGAATGTGTAATCTGGAAGAAACTGGGTCGTCAGTGTCTTGCGGTGTGGTTGCACGATGCGTGCTGTGGGAGGCCCAACATATCTCTCGTCGTCGGAGTAGGCTCGGTACAAAAGCTCGGGAAGTTTCTCGTTCAGATGAACACCTGTTGCCGGTGTATCTGGTGTTCTTGCATGTAGTGAAACACCCGTTCCCTCTAAGCCTGCCAAGGGCGGATGCGCTGGCGACTTCGCCGGTTGGGAGCATTGTCGTTACCTGCAGGGCAAGTCTTTCAAACACGCCGGTCCCCAGTCTGAGTTCTCCAACTTTGACACTTCTACCACGCTCGGGGTGGACAAAGAGAGGTCAGTGGCGTACAAGAGTGGATGACTTGCTCGTCCAATTACAAACAGCAGTGAGGTCTGCAGGTGTTGCTCATTCAGTCTTTGCATAAACACAATATTCGAACTCGACATAGGACACTGTCCCACATCAAGCCATTTTCTGTTTGCATCATCCTGTTGAACGGTCGCCACCTCGTGAGAAGAGGTTCGTTGGACAGCATAGAGTCATGACAGTATCGCGTGCCATATACCGTCGTCTTCTTCTCCTCGGACCACGTAACGTCTCTGGCATGTTCTTGCACGATATGTAAATTATACGGGAGGCGCATAAATAATAGTAGAAACACGCTTGATAGCCAAGGTGTTAGAGAAGATCAACGTGATGACCACTATACAAGTTTGTGAGGAGAGCATGCGTCGAGTGATCGTTGTTGCTCTCACTCACGGCCGTTAGTGATGCTGGCTCAAGCACAGACTTGCAAAGGCCAGCATCTGCCATGTGGTTCTGCCATTGCCGCTGTGCGTCAAGCATCACTGAGCAGTAGGCTCAGATAGGTTGTAGAAGTACCAGGGCATCGGGTTCTCCTTGAAGGCGCAATAACTCGAAAACGGCTGATTGCACCGAGTTGAAGATCGTACTTAGTCTGTTTCCCTCACCTCTAGATGGGAGACTCGCGTAGGAGACTTTATCAAAATCAGATGTGAAAGATCAAAGAGTGCAGCAGGTGGTGCTCTAACAAGACATCTCTGCAATCTGGTCGCTGGCCGCTTGGTACTTCGAGAAACTCATCCACCGGAACAACGACGACGCCGATCTGCCGGCACTAACCTGGACCTACAGCATGCTCGTCACTCCAACGAAGAACGCACACAGATGCTTCGTTCCGTTGTGCACCTTTGTATCATGGACTATTTTTCATCGTCGCCCTCTTCGGCATTCCAATCATCTGGTATTCCTTGAGCACACCAGGTAACCAAGACCCGACCCCCGGGACGATCAGGAAGTTGCCTTGAGCTCTTCTGTCTTCCACTGCACCCTGGTTCTCGCCCTTGCTCAGCCGGGACACCGCTGGTCGCACGATACAGCTTCACTCGGGAGCATAGAATTGCTTCTCCTGCGGCTTTATGCCTTCTCGCCTCGCTGCAGCGCATACATCCTCCCAAACCATGGACGATATGCATTCAGCATCCCCTCCTCCGCAGCAGCTCTCGAAACGCGACAAGCGGCGTACACTCCTCTCAGATCGCCTTGCGGAAATGGTCGACTCCTTCTCTCAGAACCGCGATCAGCATTACCGTGCTCAGCTTCAGGCTGTTCAAATCGACATGAATCTTATAATGCGCGCCGATCTTTACTCCGACAGCCCTTTAGAGGACGGCACTGAGGAGATAGCGGAGATGATCAACCCCGTCACTGAAGGGAATGTGTCTGCGGGCTTCAGCTCACACCCAGATTATATGGCACAGGCTGGAAAGGCGTACACAAAGTTTGTGGACCAGGTCAACAACGCTATGGAGGCCAGAGATGCTGGGATCACTTCCCTTTGGGTACGCTTTGTTGATCGTCCCTACTATGGTGAGAAGCGAGTCTGATAACTCCTCTAATTTGTAGAACCGCTACCATTCCAGCCTTCAAGAGCTCCACCATTCCACTGCATACAAGACTCGCCTAGCCCACGAAGAACACCATGCCCTTGCTTCGACGATCCGCGAGCGCCTCGTACAGAGTGTCAACCACAAGCGCGCGCGTCTTCTTCGTGAAAAGGAACAACTCGACATTGGTGATAGTAATACGCAGCTTCTTCATCCCAACCAATTCTCAATAGCCCACCCCGCAAGCCCTGGTGGAGCTCATAGCAACCGCAAAACAAGGCATCTGCGCCACCGAGTCGGCGATCCGGACGAGCTTGGCCAAGAAACATCCAAGAGGAGGCGGAAGTTCGGGAATGAAGACAACGAAAATGACAACGCCTCACCGGGACCGACATTCCGTCCTCTCCCAGTTGAGGTTATCGCCAACCCCTTACGCGATGCTAAGGCAAAGACGCTGCACACCCAATACGAGGCACCTCTCTATTCAGTCGAAAGGTTGTTCACAGAGAAGGAGCTCACGATGACTATGAATACCGCACACGTCGCCACCCAAAATTTCTTCTCGCGACTGAAAGCTCAGGAGGATAAGAACGGTCCAGGTCAGCAGCAGCAGGCGCCAGTCTCCACGGCCCCAAGTGCTATGGATGGAGCAACGGACGGCGCGATCGATACCATCGTTCCGTCGAATGCCGAAGCAACCACCGATGCTCACGATGCCATCGAAGACCCTACTCAAATCGCGCCTTTGGCACCGCTAGAGATGGAGCGCACGACGTCAACCTCACATCACGTAACACGCGGGTCCACCCGAACCCTCAATGCTCTTGGCGATCTGGCTTTGGCGGCAGAACGGGCTCTACCTGGAGTATCTTTCCATGCCGCCCTGCCCCCAATTGTACCAGTCGCGAAAGCGAACGCCTCGGCCCCGACACCAGCAGCTATGACCACGTCCGAAGTCGAGCAGGATGTTCTACTCATGGGGAGAGGTGAAAGTAGTGAAGAGGCGGACCACCTCATGCATGAGCGACTCCTGGAGCGAGCATGCGCACCTATGGGCGTCAGCCAGCCGTTCAGAATCCCAAATCTGGACGTTCTACCGGCGGCTATTGGAGTGGTGACCATGCCGCCTGCGATTGGTGAGCGAGCCATGGGCGGCGTTGGACCAGTCGGCGGCGTACCCATGTCTGCGCAGACGAGTCTCGGCGGAATGAGCGAAGTTGCTGGAACGAGGATGAGAGGTGATGGCGCTGGCGGTGCGCCTATGATGAAGCGGACTGCCAGCGGAGCGGGACTCCCGGACTTGGCAAAGAAAATCAGAAGCCGCCTGAACGGGTAGGGGAGAAGGGATGCTAGCGTCTCAGTCCACAACGGCAGCGCGTGCCGTATTTGCTTGGTTTTATATGAATACTTGAACTATGAGTTATCAGGTGACCGTGGCTAGTATCGGACTTCGTCGTACAAGGCTACGTAGACTCGATGAACCCAGGCGCACAATCACCTCTATATGTTGGTTCAGAAGCGTTGTCGTCTTGTTGATGTGGATGGTTGAGACTCAGCCAATCGGCCCTGACGTTCGAGTCAGCCCGCGATATGTGCAAGAGATCTTTTCGATACCTCAGATACATGACTAACCACGCACTGTTGATCTCCCATCGAACTCACATTAATGGTCAGGCCGACAATGGCAGAGAAAAAACCACCTTTCGACCTTTCGAAGTGTGCGAGACCTAACATACTCGCATTGGAGCCATATAGGTGTGCTCGAGAGTACGTGCAGCGCTCCTCCGGGGTTACCTCAGTCATTGACTCACTCGCTGATGAGGTAGTGACTACAAAGACGACGGCACGAACATCCTTCTTGACGCCAACGAGAACGCCTATGGACCGGGTCTTGCAATCGATCATAACGGCACATTAGCCAATGGCACGACCAATGGCCACGCGCCGAGTCTAGAAGTCGACTTGCTTGGGCTGAATCGATATCCAGACCCGTATATACACCCAGCCGAACGCTTCCAATACGTTCCCAGGTACTGATGCAATCCCAGACACCAGCACGACCTCAAGCAGCTCCTATGCAACCTCCGAAATACCCACACCCACACCAGCAAGACCCTCGACCCCTCGAACCTCTTTGTCGGCGTAGGATCCGATGAAGCAATCGACGCCCTCCTGCGCGCCTTCTGTCGCCCCGGTATCGACAAGATCCTGACCTGTCCGCCAACCTACGGCATGTACGGTGTGAGCGCACAGGTCAATGACGTCGCGGTCGTCAAAGTGCCGCTAGACGTCGACAACAACTTCGCGCTGCGGGCCGACGCCATCAGCGAGCTGCTGTCGTCCGAAGAAGGCAAAACAATAAAGCTCGTATACATTTGTTCGCCCGGCAACCCGACCGCCAACCTCGTAGATAAGTCAGACGTGCAGAAAG
Organism: Cryomyces minteri; assembly: GCA_005059845.1. Classification (NCBI taxonomy): domain Eukaryota; kingdom Fungi; phylum Ascomycota; class Dothideomycetes; genus Cryomyces; species Cryomyces minteri. Next base: position 7,306 of record NAJN01001466.1, read on the forward strand.
TGCTGCAACACCCGACCTGGAACGGCGTCGTCGTGCTCGACGAAGCGTACATCGACTTCGCACCCGCTAACGCCTCACTCGCCGAATGGGTGACTGAATGGCCCAATCTCGTCGTCATGCAAACCCTTAGCAAAGCCTTCGGCCTCGCTGGCATTCGCCTGGGCGCCGCCTTCACCTCACCACCCATCGCCCGCCTGCTCAACAACCTCAAGGCGCCCTACAACATCTCGAATCCGACGTCCCAGCTCGCGTGCGCCGCGCTACAGCCGCGCCATCTCGCCGCCATGCGCGCCAACCGCGCCAAGATCCTCGCTCAACGCGACCGCCTCCTCGACGCTCTGCCCCGCGTCCCGGGCATTGGGCGCTTCCGCGGCGGCGCGGCCTCTAACTTCCTGCTTGTGGAGATCTTGGATCGCCCGCTCGAGCAGGGCGGGAAGCCGAGCAACGAGACCGCCCTCGCGGCGTACGAGGGCTTGGCGGAGCGCAGGGGCGTCGTGGTCAGGTTCAGGGGCAAGGAGGTGGGCTGTCTGGGCTGTCTGAGGATCACGGTCGGCACGGAGGATGAGGTCGCTCGGTTCTTGACCGAGATCAGGAGCATCTTGGCCGAGATCTACAAGGGACGCTTGAACGTCGACGGGACCGGAGAGGAGCAGGAGGCGAGGAGGGAGAAAGAAGCCAACGACGTGATCGCGTAGAAATAGATGACAAATATAGAAGGGACCCAAAGCGGAAAGAAAGCAAAGAGGTCAACACTCTCACACCGCCTGAAGCCCTCACGTCGACAGAAGAATCAAAACTCGCAATTTCCCCCCTGGGTCCCAGGGGGTCCTGAGGCTGTTTTACGCCGTCACGAAACACGTGCGCAACGGCAACGGACGATTCTCACGGGAAATGACTGCACGGCTGGGAGATACATGGTGTACAGCCACATGCGACGTACCGCCTGCCTGCCTGCCATCCATCCGTTCATACTTCCCCCCTTTCCTCCCTTCCCTCCCTCCCTCCCTTCCCTTCCAGTAAAGTACCGGTGCAGGCAACAAGGCCCCCGCTTCCCCCCCTGTCTATTACCCCATCACCCATCCGGTTCGGATTTTCAGTTCCACCAGAAGCTAACGCTGAACGCAGTGCCCAGACTCTGCACGTAATGCCACCAGCCCAGCGGGATGTACAGCAGCTCGGCGGGGCCCAGCACGGCCTCGACGTAGCGGGCGGCGGCGAAGAGCGGGAACTCGGCTTCGCGGGTGCGTCGCCTTGGGTCGGCCTTGGCTGCGTCCGCCTCGCGCTCGACCTCGGCCTCGGCCTCGACCTCTTCTTCCCGTCCTCGACCTCGCTCTTCTCCGCCCTGCTCTTCTGGCCCAAGCCACGCGCCGACGTCGACGCGGCTAGTGTTGCCCATCGCGACGCCCGTCGCCGCGTCCGTGCCGCGCGGGTACAGCTTCCCGGACTCGGCGGGTGCGTAGAGGCGGATGTACTTGTGGCCGACGACCTGCGCGAGGATGTTGTGGTAAGGGTCCGTGTGCAGCGGGCTGATGGTGCGGGCGGGGCCGAGCCAGGCGTTGAGGAGGGGCGTGGGGAGGGGCGGCTGGGGCGGAGGGTAGTTCGTGGGACCGGGGGCGGAATGCAGCTCGGGGGCGGCGTTGGGAGCGCTAGGGGTTGGGTTGGTGGAGGTGGGAAGGGGGTTGGGGGACGGGGAGCGAAGGAGGGGATGAATGGGCGGGTCGGTGTAGCAGTAGTCGGGGATGGCGAGGTCGGCGCGGAGGGAGGGGATTTGAGTGAGGAGGTCGTGTTGTGCGAGGTAGGCTGTTTGGTGCGTCAGATGGAGAGACCTGTGCGCCTCTTGGTCGATGCCGTGCTTGCGCTCCTCGGCTGCCGCCTCCTCCTGCTCCTCCCCCTTCTTCTTCTTCGTCTTCTTCTCCCCGTCGTGCTTCTCCCCCTCCTCCTCTCCCTCGTCCTCTGCGCCGTTCCCTACCGACTTGCTACTATCGTCACCATGGCCGTCGAGCAGATACATCCGCATGAACTCGGCAAAAGGCATGATCTTCTGGCCCCAACCTTCATCCGTGTAGCTTCTCCCAATCTCTACGGGCACCAGCCGTGTGCCACCCAGAGTGCTGCGCATCAAATACCGTGGATCGTCCCACCGTCGATGGGGATCTGACAACGCGGGCCAGTGATCGATCGCTCCTGTTATGATCACTGGAGTGGTCTGTCGATCGAGGTGTTCTTGAAACTCTGACATCGACATGTTGGCCCGACGAGCCATAGGATATCGCAGCTTGGGATGGGGACTGATGGATGGAGGGAAAATTGAAGGAAGCTGCTCGGACTGAAGCCTCTCCTGTCCTTGAGGTAACGGCAGAGTACCTGTGGCGCTCGCAGGCGGAAGCAAGGACTCCAGACGGTGGAGAATAGCGTCAAACACTTCTCGTCGACGTGGAGCGCCTGTGAGGATAAGGGCCATGTCCAGTACCTCGACAATCTGCGCGAACTGCTCCCAGGCAGGGAGAGGCTTGAGTCTTTTTGACGCGCCATTGGTTCTCTCACACTGGGTCGGATACCGACGCTTTAGGCCTTCGACTTCATCCTCATCCTCACCCTCTCTACTCCGAACGGGTCGCTGGAGGCTGTCGCGATCTAGTCCTTGATCGGTGGGCAGGAGGGAGTTACCATCTACTGTCAGCGCCCTCCAATCCTTGAGAAGCCGGAGAACCTTCCATAAACTCGCCACCTCGTACAGAGCAAGCCAGCAGAGAGGTACATCCTTGTAAGGGAAAGCATGAATCTTTCTGTGAGCAAGTTGTATCACGTCGCATGGACTGCTCTCAAGCAAGCGCAGTGGTGCGATACCACATTGGTGGACGGGGTCCTCTTTGGACAGCGTGCGACAAGACGCGTCTAGTAAAGTGATCAATCCATCGAGACGGGCAGACAAGTCGTCGGGGTTGGTGGAGGAGGAAGAAGCCATGCCTGCAGGTTGTGGATGCGGATGTGAATTGAAGACAGGGTAACAACCCTACATCGGCTGTTTCTCCCACCCCACGTGATGATAAGACTCTTATCGCTTTGCGTCTTCAGGGACCCGAGACTTTTTCCTCGCAGGAGTCGGGCTTCGAGGCTTCTGCTCCGAACGGACAGGCACGATGGCCGCTGAGAGCTCCAAGACGGCAGCGAAAGCTGCGACTCCAGCAACCTCGAGAGCGTGGGAAGGCCTGACACCCAGCTTGTCCGAATGGATCCTGGATGCGGTTTCGACCATGGGCTTCAGCCGCATGACACCCGTGCAAGCCAGCACCATCCCTCTCTTCATGGGCCACAAGGACGTTGTAGTCGAGGTAGGAGACAGACGTCCTCTCGTTCTCGCTGCTGGCCCTGCTGGGCTGGGTGCTGATGCTGATGCTGATGCTGACGCTACCTCGCAAAGGCAGTGACGGGCAGCGGCAAGACTCTGGCCTTCCTCATCCCACTCGTCGAGAGGCTGCTCCGCTTGGACGAGCCGGTCAAGAAACACCACATTGCCGCCATCATAGTGTCGCCCACGAGGTAAGCAGCCGCCCTGCTCTCGGGCTCCGGCAATGGTCTGATCTCCTTGCAGAGAACTCGCAACCCAGATACACGCGGTCCTCCTCTCTCTCCTTGCCTTCCATGGCCCCTCGGCCGCAGCGTTACGCCCGCCAGACGAAGACGTGGACATGTCCGACCACGCAGACGCCCCTCC